>JANHGL010010524.1:0-60000 GCA_024611195.1 Ceyx melanurus | reverse complement strand
TTGTCTGCAGTTTTGAAAGCCCAAGGCTTTTCTTTCAGATAAACCCTTGTTCCCTTGCTCCTTGGACATAGAGTACATATAGCTGATAACATCTAATTTCTCATCTTTTTTTCTAGATCTGCTCTAAAGTGAGATGGTTTTAGACTGGCCCATCTACATTTCTCTTACCATGGAGCTGAGTTCATCCAATCAAAATAGAAAAATATGCTCTCAGAAAGATGGCCTAAGAAACTGAAGAAACAGCAACTTCTGGAGCAGTCAGTCTGTAAGTTTTAAAAACTTCTTTAATCATTTATTTTGCCTCAGTTGTTGACTTTACTTACTTGAGACTGGACTTTCAGTTCTAAGAACCAACGGCCTCTAGTGTTTTTCTGCTATTCCCATGTAGACATAATTAATTTGTTTCTGAAACAGTTACTCAGTGTGCTGAACATGACTTGAACCGAGGCAGTGAATGTTCCCTGGGTGATGAGGAGCTAGATGGCAATGCTCAAGAAGGTTTGGAGCTATCTAATCAATAATTTAATCTTTATTGAAGTAAGCCAACTGCTTTCTAATGTCTGCTGAAATAGCCACGGATCCTCAGGGCATTTAATCATGTAATCAAAGATTGTGTCATTATACATGGTTGTTTGAATCAGGATTACTCAAGCATCTTTTCTGATGATACTTCCTATCTGTGAATGTTTGACTTCTGCAATCCTTTAGAGTAGATCTTTAGTACTTAGTGTAGATACAGAAATAGAAATCCTTGATGAGAGTGCAATTTGCATGTATATAACTGTGTAACATTAATCTAAGTATTTCACCAATTCCAGGCCAGCTGGATTCAATAAACCTTCCTATAACCTTCTATTAGAGTTCCCAGGAAACCAGTCCTATGGCCAAAAATAGCTATTAATTAGACTACATAGGTCTTACATTTTATTTATATAAAAATAGATCTATATAGCATATATATTTCAAAGAATATATATAAGAAAATGGGATGGTTTTTCTAGAATGTCAGAAGTATAAGACAATATCTGACTTGCATTGTGGTGAAGCTGCACAGTTTCTCCAGTTTCTTCCTACCAATAGCCAGCTCAGATCTTTCTTGTCATCACTAGATTGAAAGGACTTTTCTCATTACAGTTGTGCTGTTTTGTTGTTTGTTTGTTTTTAAGGAACAGCTTGTGGCTTCTCATTTCCATTCTATGTCATATGTTCCTCACATACTGCACATAAGGAGGTTGACAGAGCAGTATGGAATTGAACCAGAAGTTTTGGCCCCTTGGGAGCTTTTGCCTTAGAGACGTCCTCTCTAATTTTGCCTTTCTCCTTCAGTTAACATTTCCTCCTGTTCATCCACAGCCCTCTCTGCAGCAAGTGCAAAACTTCCCATTCTGGATTGATATGACTCCCTTTAGCTACCTGTGCTGCAGCAAGGTCAGCCACCCCTGGTGCCCGGAACAGCTGCACTGGCAGAGTCTTGCATTCAGGCAGCAGGATCCTGCTAAGGCAGCTGTATCACTTAGGGAATGTGAACTAAAATGTGTGTACAGTACTGTACCATACAGATACAGCATGTGGGACCAGCTCAGGGCTCTTTTAACACTGGCTGTGTTCCTTCTGCAAGGGATGTCCTGCAGTGAAGTGACTGATTATACTTTTTAAAAAGTGGGGCACCAAGAATCTTTAATTCTCTCAGCCTCTTCTTCACCCTCTGCAGCTGTAGGTCATCTATAATGAAGATGTGCTATTGAGTGTTTTGCAGAGAACACTGTTTTAGTTCAGAGTCCAAAACCAGAAGTAATGGTACTTGTATTCTGTACTTCTGCTGGAGTGGTGGAAGTTAGTCATTTCCCTGTGTTGGGGCTTAAATGAGGATCATGGGAAAGATCTGATGTCTCAAGGGATAAAAACGGCATAATGAAATTTTTTACCAGGATGATTTTTGGTCCTGTCTTCTCTGAATGGGAACATCTGATCTTGCTGTTACAGAAGTTTGTGCTCAGGAGCACTCCATCTGACAAGCAGATGTCAGAATTTGAGTTCTGTGAATCCCCAGTGACTGCAGTGTTTGAGGGCTGTGTAGCCTAAGCTCCACGTTGTGACAATCAGACATGAGATGAAGCTTGGACAAACTACTAGAATGTCTGGTGTGCAGGAGAGCAAAATGCAGGAATCCCCAGGAGAGCAGCAGCTGTGCTGGATGTGTAGCCATGTCTGGGTGACACAAGCCTGAGTGAATCAGCTTGTCTGTATGTCTATCACAGCCTTACCAGGCATCTCGGGTCAGGCACTGTCAGTGTTGTAAATACTTAGGATATGACTGTCCACTGTCTAAGAGCTGTCCAGGTCATGCTATTTAGTTGTTTGCTGGTTTGTGTTTTCTTTTTCTCTTTGTGGTGGTGAAATGGAATCTGCCAAGTACAGCTGTTGATCTGTCAGTTAGCTGAGTAAGAACCCACATTTTCCTCAATAATATAAATGCTTATTTCCAGACTGATGCAGTCTGTAACATTCTTACTGGCATTAGATCTGTAAAAATTCAAATATTTTAACAGTTTGACTGCATAATGTGTTTGTCTCCTAAATTACATATGTGGGACAACTGAGATTATTTCTTTGTCAGTAGGGCCACACCTGGTGTAATTGTCCTGATTGTATGAGAGGTTTCTACTCTTTGGCTGACTTAAAAAATCACTGCTGATGTGTTCATGAAGTCCATGTTTTAGACACTGAAAGAAAGGATGGATTTTTAGAAAATACCTTCTTAAAAATAAGCATTTGGTTTACCTCTGCATTTCTACTTTGAACTAATTCAGCTGCATCAGCATGGTTCTTGTCCCTTCCTCACTGTCTCTTTTAACTGCTTTTTTTTAAAGTAGTTTTGGTCTGCTTTGCAGACATGTACCTTCTTGGGGTTGAATGTTGATCTTCTCATTTTTTACCCCTGGTAGATTCCCCATCAGTTATCTCAAGGTTGTTTTCTGATGTAGCTGCTCTGTTTTGAGGTCTGTGCCCTCATCACCATTACAGTGTCCCTCCTGCCTGAGAAGAGAGAGGAGTCAGGTCCAGGGAACACAGGAATGGTCTGTTCTTTACTGGAATGGTGTATGCAGAGGCATCTGCCTTTCCAGCCTTTAGACAGAAAAATACCACCTATGCTGCATGTTGCACAGTATTTCCACCAGCATATACTCAGGCTTGGCCCTTATCAAGCAGGTATACTGACTGGATTTCAACCATCTTTCCTATTCCTGATAAAAAGCTTCCTGTGGCTGTATCTTGCATGTTTTGTTGCTATTCATACGTGGCTCTTTTCCTCCTAAATGCTATAGACCCCCTATTCCCTGAATGTCTGTGGTGTTGTCACCACTTAGGATTTTACACATTCTCTTTGGGTTTTGTTTTCACTTCTCTCTCTGTATCTCTCTTTCTCTTCATAGAAACCAAACTAATGGAAATTTGTATAGGACATTGTCTCAGAAGCACCTTCTTTCTCTCACCAGGTTTATCTTCAAGACCCTACAGTACACTTGTCATTTTGTGCTTTTGTTTAACTCTTTTTATCTCAAAGAAAAATCTTCTATGTTTTCTCAGGTACCACTTTTGCTGTTTTGCTCTGGAGTGGTAACACTGCCCTGTTTAATATTTAGAGGCTCATGAATTAATTAGCCTGGAAATGCTGCAAAAGGATTAGTGCACTTACTGGTGAGAAGAGAAACACTCAATTCTGCCCTCCCAAGGACATGGTGTGTCTGCAAGTTTGTGTATACTCACCACCAGGCAGGCTGGTTTGAGTTTGCCACTATGTATTCTGCATCACAAGGATTCTGACTTCTCCTGTGTGAAATGAACTTAGATTTTCTTTCTATTTTTATGCAGAATGAGAAACATCTTTCATCTCAAAGTATGTAATCTTCACTGCACCACTACTTATAGGTCTTGTCAAGTTTTAGCTTCAACTCCATTACTGTCCACACAGAAAAACTAATCTGTTTTGTGGGCATGACTGAATTTGGGGACCCAATGGGATTTGTGGCTTGGTTCTAAGTTAGCTGAACTTCCATTTTTGTTTGAAATCCTCTTATCTTCAGTCTAGGAAATACAACCATATTTTAATCTAATACAACGAGGTTGTAATCTAATACATTATTAGATCAGTCTACCTGTACAATAAACAAGAGTTCTGCACCTGCCCTGTCCCCTTTTAAATATGGGAGTGGGAGGAGGGCTGGAGAGCTGGAGCTGTCAGAAGTTATGTTAAGCTGCAAATATCTGACATCAGCTGCAGATAGAACAAGTTCTGTGGCATGTGAAGTGCTAAGAACCTGCACTTCCACTTACTTGGAGTTTGTGTTTTTTGTTCTTTTCTCTTGAATATCAGTGCTACATAATTCTGCAGCTATAAGAAAAAATGAATGTGTCTCAAGCTGAGATCCAAGCACTCTGTAGGGTTTTTTCCCACTTGGAATATCATCATCAATTTAATAATCTGTAAAATGGGGGCAGTAAGCTTATATAAAAAAATCATGTTATGAACAGGAATGTTTGTATGTTATGCAAATGTAAACTCTTCAGTTTATTTATGAATATAAATTTAACATTCATATTCTTATGGGCATGATTTGTGTCTTTGAGGACAGGGTCTGAGTGACTCTTCAGTAGTTAAACCCCACTCTCAAATCACCAAATCTGTCTTTTTGCAGATACTTTATTTTGCCTATCCCATTAACTTTGTCCTTCTAATTGGTTTTATTAGTTGAAATGATTATTAGATCAAAAGAGACTTTGATGAGCATTTGTTACATCTGTAGTGCACTAGAAAAAAATCTTAGTGTTCTGTGCACCCACTCATTTGCAATTGCTGAGCAAGCTTATCTCTGACTGCAGGACCTTCTCAGCATTGTGCAGTATCTAGACTTGATTTTGGCCATTAGCTCAGGCTGAGAGCTGGCTCTGTACCATTTATTTTGGGAGGCTTCAATGCATTATCTGCTTTACTTTTTATTAATGGTCTTGATTTTTCCATAACAATGCTGAAATTTCAGTTCACTTTACACTTAACTTTTTTTTCCCCAAGTTATTACCCACAAGAAATGAACATCTCTAACTTTCCCACATAAATCCCCAAAGTCAGTCGTACCTAATAACTTTTAGTCCCTCACTGACAAAGTTTCAAGCAAAAACAATAACTTGGCTTTGACCCTGCTCTCTTCAAAAAGGAAGTTACTTCTGAGCAGCAACATCAAAAAGAATAAATAATTGTTTTTCTTTTTGTTGTTATGATATGGATCATCTGAGCAGTTAGTGGTAAGCAATCCTGCTTTGATTTGGTTCAGACACCCCAGTGCTTCGTCCTCTATTTATGTCAGCATGTTCCTGTTCCCACACCAGGAAAGTAGAATCCCTTGATTAAATTCATATTTGTTTTAATCTTTCCCTGTGTCTGATCTCAAGCTCAAAGATTATAATGAAAAAAGTAGTGTATCCTGCTGGGAAGAGTGCTGATGTCAGACTTTAGTCTGTTTGTTCTGTTCTAACCTGATAATGCTGCAAACGCTCAGAACCCAAATGCTCGACTCCAGCAGATTCCTAAGACAAAGATATTTTGATATTTCATGGAGAGTTATAAGCAAGGCTTTTTATTTGCAGAGCTAAATAAAATAAAAACAAAAACCTTGAAACAAATATTTATGAAACAGCAACTGACCACAACAAATTTTCTTTATTTAAGACAGGATTTTCCAAGTTCAACACTAAATCAATGAGAATAAAAATACAATTAAATGTTAAGTTTATCTTTTGTAAGCTATATTAAGAAAGATGTAGAATTATTTTCTCTTTTCTATAAGCATTTGAACTATTAAATACCAAGATTGATTCTACCTCGTGCAATGACTGAAAAATAGGGTTTTGGGTTTTTTTCTGAGAACCTGAAGGCACAGCCAGATGCTGTCTTCTGGCTGGAGAGGTTGGAGACGTTCCTGTCATTTTTCCCTCCCCCTCCCTCTTTGACTGTGCTTTCCCTCCAGCTGCCTCTCTGCTGGAGGTTGCTGCCCTAGAATTCCTGCAGGTGGAACAGAATGTGTGTGGTCATCATCTGTTTTAGTGTAAAATCAGCCAGTTTAGCTAAATGCTCTCCTCAGTGGTTAAAACTAACTTGATTTACTGTAGTAGATGAAGAGGACATGCAGGTCTCATCCTTCTGGCAGAGATGTCCCACGGAGAAACACTGTTCAGGAGTTTTAGTAACAACCATTTGCAGATTGGGCTGGTGCTGCAGATGGGGAAGGTGCCACCTGTCCTCAGCTCACAAGCTGACAGTGCTCAACACATTCAAGGGTTCACTCAGTGCTTTGGAGAGGGGCTAATTAGACACCTGGGGGATGAGATTTTCATCCTAAAGGATTTGGACAAGCAGATATGACATAGCAGCCCTTGGCAAATATGGCTTTGCCTATAAGCTGCAGAGATTCTTCCTTTTTTCTCAGCGTCCCACATTGTGAGATCTGTAGATCTTGAACCTGGCAAGCACAGGAGCTGCCTGACGTGCACAAAGTCTTGGTGCAGTCTGAGGAGTTACTCAGGAATAGTCTGAAGATCTTTTCTAGACCATTAAGTGACATTTGAGTTTTTGCTTTACCCCAGAATCTGGCATCTGTTGTTAGTTTGGTGAGGGGCTGGGGCAGAGGAAGGTGGAAGGGAGTAGTTTCTTTCTTTGTAATACTGAACTGGAGTCAATGCGAAATAAATAAATAATTTTTAAAAGACAGAAGCACTTTCATATGCTGACAGAAATATGCCCCAAGATATGAACTGCAAGAAACAACACTGCATGTGTTTCTTCTAACGGTCAAATGTTTTACTGATAAAAATGGGAATGGATAGGTACTTAACCATTTGAATTTCTTATTACTTACTTGGGCATCTCAGTGCCCCAAAAATCCAAATTTTCCAATCCTACAAAAATTCAACTTGTATAATCAATATTTCAACTTCTATCTTGTAATTTTTGGCACACCAAATGTGACATGTTAATGCAAATCTGTGAGTTTATGGCTGCTCTATGTAAATAACCACACAACAGTGATTTTCATTCTAGGTGGGAGGGAGATTTTTCCCTGTTGTATAGCAGCTGGTGAATGGCACAAAGAGCAATAAGGAGCATATGAGCTCTCCACCCATTTGTGCTTGCAACCCTGTCCAGTGGATGGCTAATAATTGTACAGACTCTGGAGCAGTGTTTATTTTCTTGGATCGTGATCCCTATTTGTTTGGGTTAGTTATTTGTGGAATAATTTAATTTTGCTAGAGAGATTTAGTATCAATAAGTAGAAATGCACACTTTAGTGTAAATCAAACAAAAATCAATAGTGACCACAGTGACTTTACCCCTCCAGACCAACAGTGGCCCTGTACTCAACCTGAGTCTGGGAATGCAATTGCCATTGCTAAAAGCTTGAAGGGACTGCTTGTTGGCCAAATACTTACAAGTGGTGTTTGCAAAAGTATTTTTTCTTGATCACATTACAGAAATGGTTGCAAATGGAAGAACAGAAGTTATACTTTTGAGGCAGCTTTGGACATAAAATAATATTTTTCAAATATAAAAATTGATAGTAGAGAATTTATTATATTTTGGTTATTAGATCATTCTTTTATCTTTTTAATTTTAGCTCTGTATACACTATTTTTATTTTTTTTTTGCTGTTGTTCTACTGCAGTCTGCCCAGGTGGTTTTCTGTCCTCACTTGTCCCTGTTTATGTTGGCAACAATATAGATACTATATCCTCTGTAGAGAAACACCAATCTTGGCAATATTCCTGACAGTCTTTTATGTCTCCCTATCCATATGGCACTATATTTATTGCCTGAAGTGTATTGTTTACTTCTAGGGATTAAGCAATAAAATGAACAAGTTGTAAAATATCTCCTCATATATTATCTGCTCAGTGCTAATCTGCTGTTTTTCTACAAGATTATAATGGGATGTGTGGTGAGATGAACTTCATTTGAGAGAGACCAGGGATGAAGGGCTCTTTCAAATATCTACATAATGCTTCAGATTTTGCCCTGACAGATATCCCAGTTTGATTATTGTTTCTGGACCAGGCCTTTATTCATCTGTGAAATTAATGAAATGATAATTTATTTCTTAACAAAATTGTTTTGAGACTTGATTGTTTAATGAATTTCAGGAGAAAAACACTGCAGTAGTGTTGGATATTGTAATGGCTTTTTTGTGGCTATAGCTTGGATTATTTGATTTATACAAACATGATAAATCTCTGCTTTTAGGAACTTCCAAATCTAAGACCAAAGATATATTGTGGTTGTAGCCTTTTTTTGATATCATTTTTTCTAATATTCTGCCTGTCATGCAGAGAGCAAGAATCTGATTACTTGTGCAGTGATTCTGTGCTGTCTTGAGCAGTCTAGGTTATGGATTGAATCTGAGTGGAATCAGGCCATAAATACCTGTCGAGACAGACTCTCCCCTAAGTGTGTAGATGCTTCAAAATAAAATCTTGGCATGACCCAGCATAAATAATCATGGAATACAGATTTTTGTCAGAAATTCCAATGTAGCTATGAGAAATCCCCCTTGATCAAGATTTTGTGAAAATATAAGTATTTCCACAACAGTATAGTTTCAAAACAAAGTCAGTTTTCAATGGAATAAACATACTTCACTACAATTTTTTTCAGCCAGCTCTAGCTTTGATGTGTTTTCAATATTGAGTTTGCCCAACTATCTGTCTAAGCAAAGATGTGGTGACTAATATTAAATAAGACATCATCACATTCTATTTGTATTTTGAAATATTTATGTACTGGTAGGGTGATCTATGACTTCTTCAAGGGTGTCTCTTGAGGCAGCTGACTCTAGCTGTGGCAGCTAAAAATGCATTTGTCAGAAGAGGAGAAAAGGGCAAAGGCACTCAACAACTGCAACTTCACCTTTGTTGGATCCTCAACATAAAATTATGAAATGAAATCCCAATAGCTGTTAAGCTTCTACTTCTGTTAAGTGTTATAAAATGAAGAATGATTCCTCCTGCAACCTCTTGTTGCAGTTCATTGAAAACAGACAGTCTGTTCCTGTAATGTCATAGCAATTGAATTAATCCAGTTATGTGGCTTTGCTAGGATTGCTATTTTTGTTTCCTCAAGTTTTCAATCTATTTTTGTCCATCTCTTTATATGTCCATTATGTAGAAAGAGAAGGAAGCTGCTCCTGTTTTTAATTCTCAGTGCCTCCTGTTGATTGAAAAACTATATGTTTTGAGAGTAAGAAAGCATGATATGAAATAGGTTGTTTTTTTGGTTGATAAGCAGGCATCATTATACAGTAACTTTGTTATGAGTAAAAAAATATTTTCTCTGTCCCCAGCCCTTTTCTATGTAAATAACCTTGGAAATCAGAGCATGAACTGTAGAAGATCTTGTATCTTGGCAAGCAGATCTACTATACAGACCTGAATCCAGTACTCTCAGCTTAAAGTAAAGGAAAAGTAAATTAAAAAGTATTTGGTGTAATTGAAGAGCTGGGAATTTATGTTTTACGTCAGTCATGTCTACACCTACAGCAGCCACACTACACAAGTGGAGATTATAGGCTAAATTTCCAAAGGGGATGGTGGAAGGTATGTGCAGAAACACTGTCAACAAGTAACAGGATTTATGCATGTGCCTCCCACTCACTGCTTTGAAAATCTGGCCTTATAAGTAGAGAAATGTTCAAGTTACATACGTTTGGATGGTAGGAATAGAAATGATCTCTGCAAGGGCTCACATTAGAGTCCAGGCATGAGTTATTTCTCTGTTTTACCATTAAAATGCATTTTATATTTTGTATGGTTATGGAAGTTTCTAAAGCTTGAACATTTTCTGTGCACAATGTGATGTGCACTCAAACCAGAGAATCTTAATGAAGGGATTCTCCTCTGAGCTGATGTTTATTATTTAGATAAACCAGTATCTTGATTTCTACATATGCAAGAGTGTATCTTACACCTTAGATATATACTTAGTAGTGGCTTCTGCAAGTCATTGCCCTCCCTGTAAAAATTGTTTGTATGTACTTCTAGAGAGCTTTCTTTGTTCTCTGCTGTGCTGAAGTATCTGCTATCAAACATTTCTTTCCCATTAGGTCTTCACAGGCTGTAAGGAGCTGATGCTTTCTGTGTTACCTCAGGTAGTTTAACAGTTATTTCCCCATGAGTCACCATTTATTGAAAGCTCTCTCCTCTGAACTATCTGTAACCTGCCTGTGCTAGAGGTGCTAGTATCAGACACTGCATTCCAGTGGATTTCAACTATGTTGAGCACAAAGGTAACAAAATGTACTTGTTTCCTTTCCAGCAGTAGGAGAATCTCATTGTCTTTGGGTTTTCATTAGTAGATTGCTGTCAGGTCTAATTGCCTCAAAGACTTTTCCAGAAAACAGTCTTGCTGTCTCTCCTGTAAGAAAACCTGTCTACTTTAAAAGTTTCTTATTGTCTAATATACTGTCACTTTAAAAGTTTTATTTCTATCTCTTGTCCATTAGCTTGCCAGGTGACTTGAACAAGCTGCTGGCCTGTTCTCTACATCTCTCTCTCTTTCTTGCCTCTGCCTTTTATTTGTGTAGATGACAAACTCTGTAGGGCAGGAGTGTTTCACAGCACGTGAGCATGTGCCTGTGCAGTGCCTAGTGGTATGGGATATCTAAAAACTGCTGTAATGTGAATAATAACCTCTAGGATATTCCTTTATATCCTGTATATTTTGTGTGTTTTCCCTCCTGGCATTTCTGTGTTGCCACAGCTCTGCAGACATAGGCTTTGTCTAATCCAACTGTCCCCTTCCAGTTGAGTAGGCCCTCTGAAACTCTCAGGTTAGTGCAGCATCCGGCAGCTTGGAGAATCAAAGGAGCCCTGTACTTGGGGGCAGTCATGCACACAAATCCATCGACAAAGAAACGGAAATATTGCTCTGTGGCCAGTCTAATGCACTTCCTAATTGCTCTAGCAAATTAGTTTCCTTAGCTGCAGAGTTTAGGACATTTTACCCTGGAATACTGAGTGGAGGTTGCTGCTGGATCACTCATCAGGGGACTTGTTATCAGGCAGTTTGGGGGAAAGTATCTCCAGAGAGGAGCCAACAGAAGAGTTGTATCCATTTGGCTAACAAGAGCCATCAAATGCAGGTGCTCAGTTCATGTAGTAACAGCAAAGTGTCCATTTAGTGAACTTCTTCTCCCTTATGATTTAACAGATTCCCCCCTCTCACTCCTCTGTTAACCTTGCCAATATTCCATATTTCCCCCAGTAGTTCTTTTCAACTCTTAGCTGGTTCATCATACACTTCAGCATCCCTTGTGTTTCTTTTAGCCCCTTCTTCAATCCACCTGCCCCCTCCCAGAAGGCCTGCATACTTAATGCCATGTTTATGTTAAATCTCTCCCCATCCTTTCCTTGCCCTGAGTATTTCAGTTGTAAACTGTTTGAGACAGCAGCTAGTTCATTTCAAGATTTTGGCACAGAACCTAGAAGAACATGACTTGTACTTGGCATGTCCCTGGACACTAGCAGTGTACACTTTAAAAATACAAATAAATTGGAGAGACTCTTGGCCTCCTTCATCTGTTAAATGGAAAGAGTAACAGTTGCGTGCTTTTAAGAAGAGCTTTTTAGGTCTACAGATGAAAAGGCTTTAGAAATGCTAAATATTAATTATTAGTAGTCATTAGCATTCCTGTCCTCTCTTATCAGTGCTCTCATTTGCACCATATAATATACTCTAGCAGCTCATTTTCCTTTTTTTTTATTCAGTGGTCTTCCCAACAAAGAATGTTTAAGAATGGTAAATGGGGTTTGTTGCAATCAGAATGAGACCTAACTTTTTGTTAAGTTTAGCTCAAACTACCCTAATTTTTCCATGGTATACTGATGATCTAGCCACCATGTTATTTGAAGAATATCCATAAAACACATAAAACACATGTTTCTCCAAAGAGAATGAAAACAGTAAGCCTTTTGAAGGTATATTCTGTTACAAGGATGATGATGGTATCTGTCTTCTCTGTGTATGCTGTGTATGATGGAAACATATAGAAATGTTTGGATGCAGTTATGGCAGTCTATTGTTGGGTTTTACCTGGTAAGTTTAATTTATAGTGCTCCAACACACACACCCCAATGGCTTTTATTACCTTTTGATTTAGTTTGTTTTGCATTTTTAATCTGTGCTTCTTTGAAAGTATGTTTTCCTGTGGTTGTAGAATTGCATCATTTCATTGCAAAGGCAGTAGAAACACTAGCTGTGAAAGCTTTTTTTTAAGGTACCACCAATCAGACAAATTCATCCGGAATTTGGTTTGGACAGAAAACAAATCAGAAACAGCATTTTCCAGTGAATTTGTGCTCCCCAGATGTAGCTGTTCATAAAAGCTCATCAAGCTTCACCCAGGCAGAGCACCCTCTTGATTGTCTTGTTCTGAGTGGTGGATACTGGTTCTGGAGCTGTCTTGTGCCACAGCTGTGCCATACAAGAATATTCCCAGCTCTTTTGATGTGTCCTGGGACAGGAGTTCCTAGTTCACAGAAATTTTCCAGTGCAACCTAAAAATTCCTGGATATCAAAGCATTCTAGGAATTTCTGAATTATTTCTGGAAATCTGAGGGCTTTCTGGGAATTCCTGGATTGAGAGTCTTTCTAGGAATTCCTAGAAGTCAGTGTTTTCTGTGAGGAGGGATTTTTCTTGTGAAGTTGGAGAATTTTTAATGTGCCTTCCAGGAATTTTTGTACTTTCTGGGAATTACTAGATTAAGAAAATTTCTAAGAATTTCTAAGAATTTTCCATCAAATCTTTCCTTTGGAGGCCATGTGTAGAATCTCCAGCTATCCATGTGTACTTTCCAATAGGGAATATATCTGTTGATTCAATCTGGTATTGTCTTAACCTGCAAGCACTTGACCTATAAATATTTAGCCACTTGTGTCAGGTGAAATAAATTCACATGTCTCTTTAGTCCATGTAATTTTGTTGGTATGATAATGGCTTAGACCTGACTGATGCCTCAGCCTTCTCCCAAGGAATGTGCTTATATTAGTCTGGTGTCCTTTCAATAGGTACTTTGAAAATGTATTCATCTATCCACATGTATTTATAGGAGCAGCAGGTCTGCATGTGCTCAATCAGCACAGGTACAGAGGCTGTTCTGTGACATCAGGCAGGTGCCTTGGCTGCTCTTTTCTAAATGTTACCTCATTCAATCTCTACATTTTGTTTCAAGACATTTGTTCCTTTTCTTCTTGGCCATTGTGTATCATTGAGAGATTTTTTTGTTTAATACTCAAGCAGTATGTTACATGTTGGATATTTTTTAGTTCATCCTCTGTAACCCAGTGTCTTGGTAACCCAGACACAGTGTGACTGTCTGTGCCTAGCTCACCCCAGGTTGTTTCTGTTATTCTCAAGTACACTGGAAGCTCCTGGAGAGCTTGTGCCTTGAACGTGTTGACTTTGCATGTACAGGTTTAAAGACCTCAGTTCCATGAGTCACCTTGTGTGACTCATGCAGGCCCAGGTGATTTGTTTGGGTAAATGCAGAATAAATACACATGAATGGCTGCAGGCTCTGCCTTCTGTATTTTCACTTCTGCTTGAAGTTGTTTTGCAAGTTGCTTGTGGTAGTGAACTGGAAATCTAGGAGCTGTACTGCTGCTTACAGTGGGAATACAAATATTTGGCAAGGCTGAAAGTCACACATACCTGGGAAACTTAGCTGGGTAGAAACTACTCATCTGAAAGATAAATGACAATTGATAGGTTACTATTTTCACCAAGTTTGTTACTAGTGCTAGCTCCTGCTGTGGCATCATATTGCTGTTGCTGCTCCGAGGGGCCTGTCCAGTCAGAATGGACATTTACTGGTAGGTACTGTGGTACAATTCATCCAAGAATCTTCTTTCAGCAAGGATTTCAGTGCAGTAGACTAAGACAAAACTATATCATTTGATTAATAAATATGAGAAATGTTTTTGGAAAAGTTTTATGCATATATGTTCTGAGACCACGCTGTTCAGCCTACGCTGTTTTTAAATGGTGCTTAGGAACTTTAAGCAGTGTGATAGTGCAGTCTTTCTTATTTAAGAGAGAACAGTGTTTTTTATTCCTTGTTCATTTCTATGCCAGTGCAAGTTGAATAGCCAGGGTTTATGTTGCCCTGTCTGTCTGTAGTTTGTGCTGGGAAACATGCTCAGTAAACATTAGGCTGCTGGCTTGGTTTTGTATGTTCATACAGCAGTGAACCTCCTTTTCCTTGCAGCATGTGAACGTTCTCTTTCTATTATTTGAGGTCAACACAGAAGTTTTTAATCTTTTACAAAGTGTAAACTATCTTTCAAATTCTTAAAAGTTCATTTTCTAAAAGCAGATCAAATAGTTTTGACATTTCCTAGCCAGCCATTAAAGGCACAGTACAGATGCAGAGCTGTCTTTCACGGGGTGATTTGCTGTAGATAAAGGGCTAACCTGCTTCTATCATCATAAACACAAGGAGTCCAGTGTGTGTGAGCAACGTCCTGGAGAGAAACATTCCTTAGATGTTAATCCATTGCTTTACCTTTGGTGCCTTCATATTAATTCCTGAAAGTGGGGCTTAACATCAACAGAATTCCTCTGTTGCAGTTTTTAAATGTGTCAAAACCTAAAATTGCTTCTTTGAATTTAGCCTAATAATTCCTCAGAATAACCTTCCAGGTACCTACCCAACAAATATGCTAAAGCCAAATTGGTAAATTTAGAACCAGGATTGAGTGAAACTAATAATGAAAGTTTCACCTACCTATGTACTTAGACTGTTCAAATGGCTATAGATGCTTAAGAGACACAAGCATGCAGAGGTACCAGCTGGTCATCTCTGTAAGATTTCACTATGTTCATTTTTATGCTGAAAATATTTAATTGATTTAAGGCTTGATAATTCTAGTCCAAAGTTGTTAATCTCATTTACTGAATCAATAGGAACATTTAAATTCCCTTTGAAATACTTGTAACAGGATATCTTTTTACTGGAGAAAATGTGTCAGTCATTGTTTTTTCTTGCAGACCAGCACGTAGGAAACTGAGACTAGCCTGACAGTTGGAGGTGAACTTGGGTAGTATTTCCCTGGGCCACAACTAGGTGTACTGTGTAGTCAGGCTTTTAACATCCTTACAGGAGATGTGACTAACAAGGATAATATTTTGAAAGAGCTTTGGCTGAAATGTAATTGATTTGACTGCAAGGATTATGTGACCTTTGTTATTATGAGAGAATTGAATTCTAAGGCATAATTTTTGCATAATGCCAGACAACAGAAAGGTGACTGTCTCATGCTCTTGCTGGTTAAGTAGCAGCAAGCAGCATCTGTGTGTATGGCAGAACAATAGCAGGTGTACAGTTGAAGGCTGACAGAACCACTGCTCTAGTGCATTACTACCACTGTTCACACGCAGCTTTTGCTGGGTGCTGAGTCCTTGAATCCAGGCACCAGCTAAGGACTGCCTTGCTACTTGGTGTTTAGTGATGCTCCTTCCAGAGGATCTGTTAGATGAGTTATCACATTGTCCTGAGAGATAGGGACAACTCTACAGGGCATTCACATCACTGGTTGGTTTGCTTGTGTGTTACATTGTTAAATCAGACTCTGGAATGTTCCTTATCTGTGGTCTGACTATTTCAGTCCCTTGACAGGCCTAGAGCAGGCACACCAAAGGAAATGCAGTTGCTTTTTTATATAGTAGCCCAGATGTGTTTTTTCCATACTTTGGTGTTCAAAATTCATTGCAAGGTGGTTAATTTCTGCATCACGTTCTTAAATGCTACAGGGAGATACATGTTATTGTCTTAGGTTTCTTGAAATGAACAGCAGCTCTGTCTGTTGGAGGCTGCATCAGACAACTGGCAGAGGTGGCTCAAAGGGCTTGGCTGCTGTGCTGACTGTCATGGGCTGCCTCTCCATGGGGCAGCTCAGGCCCCACAGCCTGTTGGGAAGAGGCAGCAGGTTAGCTCTGTTAACACACCCTCTTACTGGCATTACCCTCTGCAGTGGAAGTGCTGCTGAGGGGAGGTGTGCTGGTGATGTTCTGCCTCCTTCCAGGTCACAGTCCATGGGTTAGCTGGTGCAGGTGTGACTCACACCATTGCTTCCCACATCATATGGGATGTTCTGGGAATGTTAATTAAGGTTGAGGGGTTTTAGTTTTAAATTAAATTGTTCTGTAGTGAACACTAGAAAGAACCACCAGTTCAGGAATTACACAGGACATAAGCTGCTTGTAACATGTATAGCCATAGTATATACCAGCTTTTAATAAAACAATGTTGTCCATTAAATGAGGCAGTGTTCTTGTGGAAAAAAAAATGTAACTATGAGCATGTAATCAAATGCAGAATGAAAACTGATATGCACAAAATGACTGAATTGAAACAATGCTGAAATTAACATTTGTTGCATATTTGTATATCTGACTTTGAATGACTATCATATGGTGTTCTTTGTAGATAATAACTATAATTAAATTAATCAATAAGCAGATATCACTGCAGCGTTCATCTGGTCTGTCCTTGGCACCAAAATGAAAGGAGAGTTCAGAAGAACTGCAAATCCTTTAATTTCTTAAATAAAAGCTTGTGTGTATTTTGTTTCTTTAGTAAAGACATACCACTCTTTAACATTAGCTTTACAGTATGTGTGATATAGCTAATGGACCTTTACATTTGATTCTCTAATGTACATGTAAATAGATTTGTGGTTGCAAATCTAATAGGAAACAAGTTACCTAGAAATCAGTTTGAGAGTTCAAAAGCAAACAGAAATGTATAGATAGAATAGGCTAAGGAATGGAAATTAGGTATAGTGCTTTTCACTGCAATTTATGAACTGAAACTAATGACTGGCTGCATTAGTGAGAGCCTGGTTGTGTGATAAATGAGCTCTTTTTTTATTTTCCTGAACTTCAGAATCTACTTTAGAAAAGTTCAGATTGTCAAAGAACTTTGGAAAATTTGGAAAATACCTTCCATTAAAATTAAAGTAAAAGTTATCTCGTGGATTACCCTGGGATTCTTAATTCTCTTGTGATGTTTTATAAGAAGCAATAATATTTGGAACTGGTAGCATTTCTGTTCAAAACTAATGTGGCAAAGGTTTAGTTTAAACAGCAGCAAAAATGACTAATATATAACTTGGGGGAAAAAAAAGAAGCTTAAAATGAGTTTATACAGTTTAGCGAAATGATGATTTTATTACATGCTGTGATCTGAGGAAAGAAGAATGGCCATTCTTTCTTCTGGTCCAGAAGTGACAGCTGCTGGGAGAGCAGTGACCATCTGTGTGGACTGAGTGAGATTATATTCTGAAATAAAAACCAAGCAAGGGAAGGTGTCCAAACAGCAAGTTGTGCTGAGACTGTTTTGTTACTAAAGCACCACTATTTGATCTGTTGGAGTCTCAATGCCAGGCTTGGGAAGATCCATCTACAACAGTCCTGAAAAATCCAATTGCTTCCAGCCATCATGAAAAGCAGTAGAAGATGCAGAGTGCATTTCCAGCAGGTCTGTGGTATGGCTAGACATGTTCCCACAGTTTTTTGGTAGATTTTTGGTTTACAGGCTCTGTGCTGGGTCCCTGCACATCCATCCCACAGGCATGTTTGTGAGTGCAGCAAATGAAGCACTCCTGTGCCATTAGCAGCCCTGCAAAGAAGAAAGCTGCTGAAGTGGGTTTTGTTCTCCCCCTGCTCTCCTGCTTTTATTGGCCTAGATGAATGTTCCAAAGAGGAAACCAGATGTGAGACAGGGATGACTTGAAAGGACAGGTAATTAATATCATCTGCCTTAACTTTCTTATCTTGATGGGCTGATGTTTACAACCCTGACCCTGGGGTGGTGGGAAGCATGACCTCCTCAATATGAAATGAGGAAAGTCCAAAGGATTTTGAGCTTCACAGAGAGCTCTGCTCCTTCTGTGAAGTGCAAGCAGTTTGATATTGTTTGTGTGTGTTAACACTGTCTTGCAACAGTCTCTGTTATGAGAGCAATCTCTTTTAACATTCTTTTCACTAAGAAAGAGCATTAATGGTATTTTTATGTAGTATGCTACTTTCTCTCCTTAGTTTTCTTTTGCTTGTAATTTATTTTGCAATAAATTAATTTTTAAGTGACCCAAGAATTTGGGGGGAAGGGGGAAGAGAGACCTGCAGAAAAGCAGCAGGATTTCCAACAGTTTGTATCTGTCTTTCAAAAAAACAAAATCAAAACAAACAAAAACACACCAAAAAAATCACCTTTTACACTTAATTATTTCTGACATTTTGTCCATCATATTCTAATGAGCTTCTTCAGAGGAAATAAAAACAGCTTGTCTCTTTGAAAGCAGAGATGCAACTATTTTTTTCTGTTTATCAAAACACAAGCTGCTTTTCCTTCCTCAAAGGACACCTTGCTGTACAATGGAAGAAACATCAAGAATTAAATTAGACAGCATCAAGTTCACATGAAAGAAAATACATTTCTTTAAACAGATCTTTATTTTTTTTATGGGAGAGTAAAGATGTAAGGGTTTAATAATCTAACTCTCTTTCCAGTGTGTGCTACTTTCCCTTCACAGCTGTAATGGTAAGGAACCAAATGGCAGATTTCATGATAACAGTCTAATTGTGAATAAGGGGCTTGAATTAACTGAAGTCATTTGGGAGGTCTTTGATAATTCCATATATTAGCAGGGTCTGGTACATTTTCTGGTTCCCTGCACATTTCAGAATGTGTATCTGACTTTGATCATTTTACTATGTTAAACATAAATCACAGACTAATTTACTATTTGCTTTGAGTGGTTCTTTTATATAAACCTTTGACAGTTTTTCAGCATCAGCAGTAGAGTTTATTTTCCAGTGCTGGAAAACAATTCCATTGGTAGGTGTAGGGGCTGGAGCAGGAGCACTGAAAGGGTGGGGTGGAGTGCCCTGGTTGACAAGGGCTTTAGAAGGTTTCAGAACAGCAGCTTCTTGGCCATGTGCCATAGCTGTTGGTTTTTATGAGTGTCTGTGCCAGATGTGATGATTGGGAATAGCTTTATAAATAGGCTGTAACAGTCATTTGTGTTTTACAAGCAATATGTTTGCGGGTGGTCTTCAAAGCCTTCTAAGCCATGGATTTCAAAAATACACCACCATATTTCTTTATATGGGTTGTTTTCATTTTGTCCTCAGCCAGGATTCTAATATATTCTGATATACAAGTATTTTGATTGCAGACTTATATCTTGTTCTTCTTTAAATGAGTGTTTCTGCTCTAAATGAGTGTACTACATATACACTTGAGGCTGGAATGATGTAAAATGAACTGGTGTAGCAGATCTCTGTCAATGCCACAGGAAACTGAAGTCCTGCATTGTTTTAATGCAATTAGCCAGTGTAAATCTTGTTTTCCATTTAGTGTCTTTGCTCTGTGTCATCATATAGTTATATATCTGCTTATTAAACATTGAATGAATTGCTCAAAGGAGAAAAACCCCAACAAAACAACAAAACCCCCTAAAATTTTGTTTACCAATATGTTAGTGAAAGGACCTAGTTATCGTTATTTTTATCACACACCTAATTTGTTTGTCAAGACAAAGTGTATTCCCAGCTTACTTGCTTGCTGTAATTATTATTGTCTTTATCCTTTATAATAATTGCTCATTTTATAATTGGTACTTCTAGAATAATTTCCTTTAAGATTTCAGCATAAGGATGGTATAATAACTAAATCAATGTCTGAATTACTCTGACAGTTTATTACTGGAGTTGGATGAAATAACAAGCTGCCACAGGAGGGTACCAAGCTGGATTCCTAGGTGAAGGTTCATTCAATCAGGATGCAGTTTTCTTCAGTGGGAGCCTCAGTGAACAGACATTTCAAAGAAACATGGAAGACATTTTGAAATCCCAATAAAAAACTTGTTTAGATTATTTTAAACAACCAAGCTGTTATTTTCAGCCAGGAGAATGAATCCTCACAGCAATGGCAGGTAGACCACTGCTGCATCCATGTGGCATGGATAAGCTGAAAGCAGAAACAGAACAGTTGCTGAAGCTGCTTATTTGTAGAGAAACTCTTGTTTTATTTCTGAAAGGTACTGGAAGTCAGTGAAGTTACCAGGTTAGGTCTGAGCTTGATGCTGCATAGTTAATGCTGCTTTAAATTATCTTTGCCCGAGGAATTGTCTGAGCTTTGGGATCACTATTATTTCACTTACAGAGAAGACATGGAAGAGGGCAATGAGAAGGCAAAACCTCTGATTATAAAGGCAGTATTTTCAAAGGTGTTGAGGTATTTAGGGTTTGAAGTGGAAGACCACTGAGCAGACCAGTAGTAAAGATTGTTATCTACCTAATTCATGTGAAATTCTGTTGAAAATCTTGTAAGTGGGAAAGAGTTTGATGGAATACTGATGAAAAGGTCATGGAATCCTACTCAGTATGCTCTGAAAAGGGCTACTGGTGTGGGCAGCTGTGGATTTACCATCTTCAGTAACAAATCCATGAAAGCAGTTGGCAGATGCACACTCTGGATCTATGATTTGCTCTTCTTAGAGAATACACTTATTTACAGATTTTATTTTTACTTTCACATTGACTAGCAATTGGGAGAAAAAAATAGGAAAATTAATAATGAACAGAACACTTGCTAAGCACCCATAATGAAATGTCTGAGATCACAGACATTAAAAAAACTTTAAAAGACTTAAAAACTTTTCTTATTGGGCTGTTCATATATTTGTATGTTTATATCTATTTGTATCTAGTTTAGTTGTGCTTTCTTCAGTAATATGAGGTTGGCTGGTAGAAGACTATAAAAAGCTGGGGGCAGAATAAGTTAAAAAAATTTAAGAGTGCTTCATATTTCTTAATGTAGCTTGTTAGAATGTGATATATGAATGGTATTAGCCATGAATCCTTTTAAACTTTCTGTTATTGAGAGCTAGCCACTGCACAGTTTGGAGCTAGAAAACTGTATGGAGTGCAGAAATAATTCTTGCATTCAAAACAGTTTTGTTTATTTGTCCCTTTTTTGTTGCTTTTTTGTTGTGGTTTGTTTATTTCTGTGAAGAATGTGTGTTGAAGCTGTGCATGTTGAAATGAAGCATTCTGCATCAGAATGTTTTTTCTGGAAGATAAAGTCCCTTATGTAAACTTGTTCATCAGGATCTCTCTCCAGCAAACACAAATGTTGACAATTTCCAGTCTTAAGTTTCCTGAATGGGAACCTAAACTGAACTCCTTGGTATCTTAACCAAGCTTCTGATTGTTTGATTTGGAAATCACTTGATGTCTTACAGAGTATTTGAGATCTTATCTCTTATTTTAGCATAGACCAACTTTATCAGGCAGAATGGTTTTGAGACCTGATGTTCAGAAGTAAGAATCAAGGTTTAGCTGTGATACATTCTGTGCTGGTTTATGTGGGTATGAGGCTGTTTTCCATCGTTGAGGCAATATTACAGTCTACCTCTGGATGCACAAACAACATGTCTACTAGAATCCTGACTGAACATTATACTTTTTAACATAAATTGTCTCTGGAGTCCCAGAATTGCCTGGGAAAAGCATCTTTCATGGCCAACTGTTAAGCAAAAGCATTTTTGTTTTCTGTAAGAGCACCCCTGAGATCTGTAATATGCTAACAGTAATGGAGGAGCTTTCTTGTTGCTTGTAATAATGCTATCAGCATCTTAATTGCATGAGCTAGGTTTGAAAAAATGTAAATAAATAGCAGAAGTAATTAATATTTTGAGCCTTTGCTAACCTAGATCTATAGCTGAACTTTAGAAGCAGAGAAAATCCTGTAAATGGCAGCAGTTAGATGTTTTCCTAATTGGTCATATTAAAATATGCATGCACTCTGAAATGAATGCTTAATAGGCAGAATGCTTTCACTGGAACCCATGTATGGCAAGTCTAATGATTAGCAAAAAAAGCCCAGTTGTGAGCTGCAGTTCATGTGCATCAGCACTGAATCCTGCTGTGGGGCTTCTCACACTCTGCTAGGAGCCTGTAAGATGCTTTCTTGAACAAGACTTATTCCTCACTTTCTTTTGCACTCCGTATGGTTCTTCTCTCTGAAGATATTTGCCTCAAATCCTGAATACTTGGGTTTGGGGTGCTCTTGGCTCAGGAATTCATCCTGTAGTGGTGTTGGGTTTAGGGCTGATTTGTGTGAGGTTTGTTGTTTGTTTGTTGTGGGTTTTTTGGTTGGGTTTTTTTGCTTTGTTTTGTTTTTTGGGGGGGGGTTGTTTTATCATGGTCATATCCATTTGCCTCTCCATTTTCTTCATAGTTAACAGATTGTAAAGCTGGCCTAAAGGTAAAGAACTGTCTTTTCTGGCCCATGAGTATCTGGGTGGTTCTTCAGTTTAGTTCAGTATTTCAGATCCAGAGTCAGTTCAGTTGAGAATCTGTAGGTTTGATCAATTCAGTTAAGAATAACATTCCTCTGCCCTCCCTACTCTAGTTGTTAAACATAATAAATCATCCTAAAGTTCTGAAATGCAATGATGGAGGAGGACTGAGTGGCTGAGGTAACTGTAGCTATTAAAGGCCCCACTTCTATTGTCTTAATAACTTCATTAACAGAAAATGGCAATTGAAGTTCTGGGGTGTCCTTGTCCACATACAACTTCTTGCTCTGATGTTGTTCTTTGGAGGGTAGCTAACATTGTTTTGACTCCTTTGTCAACGTGTAATTCAGGTAAATATTTAATTCGGAAAATAGTGCTAATTTAAAGAAAAGGCAGCATTTGTCCAAAGAGAGAGAAAATCCAGAGCTCTCTGCTCCTGAGGCAGAGTAATTCCCCAGGCTGCAGTGAGGAAACTGGACATCTTGACTAAAAGGAGATCAACTCAGAGGAGCTGGTGGGGACCTGGCAAAGGCTGAATTTCACAGAGGAAGAGAGCAAGCAGGCTCCACCTGCACAAGTGTCCTTTCTGCTGTGGAATTTTACGGGAACCCATTCAAATAACTTCAATTCTCAAGATCCCCTTAGTCTTGCAAGCCTTTTACACTGCATTCTAGTAACAAGCAGTAAAGTGGTCTTGCTCAATTTTCCTTCCTCCTTGTTATTGTTTCCTGCCTTACTTTGTATGGGAGTGAAACTATTCACAAGGGAATAATATTCACAGTGTTTCCTGAAGGCATTCCCAGGGGAGTACTTACCAGAAACTGTACTTGAGTAACATTTTTTTCATAATTAAAACCTTTTCTTTTAGATTGGAATTCTTGAATGTGAAGTTCTCTGCGCATGAATTTAAAAGTAAAACCACTCTCTTGTCTTGCTTGACTTTTAGCTATATTATTTATAAGTGATAGGGTGGAATTCTGTAACAGAGTTTGAGCACAAAAGCCTGTGTTCAGCAAATTGCTTGAGCTAATACCATATCCAGTTACCTGAACATTGGAGGTATATTTTGCTACATTGCCAAAGAAAGCAGCTAATAATACTTCTAAGAACTTCAACTGTAGGATATAAAATATGTGGGGTGTGTGTATGTGTGTGTGTCTCTTCTTGGCAATAACTTGAGAGTTGATTGCAGAAACCTTTTGAGTTCTGAGGAAACCCAGTAGCAGCAGCTCTTCATGTACATACAGATTTTCACTGTAATTATCAAACAGCAAAACTTGCCACTTTCTAAGAGCACAGCTTTTCAATTGAAGACCTTACACCACAAGTAATTGTAGGACTTTACACCACATGGGACCTATGTGTTTGGTTATAACAATAAATCCTCCCAAAGCTTTCCACCTGAGACTTTTAGATAACTACCAGTCTTACATGGTATTGAAAGGCAAGGTGAAGCAGCAGGCACTGTGCTGGGAACAGAGCAGAGCACTGATACTCCCTGGCAATGGCAGGGATGTTCTGCATTAGGTGCTCCTGACCTAATATACCTGAAAATAATAAATTATGTGTTTAAAAAATAGTGTCACTAAATTAAAATGATTTCTATTTTCTATCTTAGATTGCAAATATGAAGTTTGATGGAGTAATTTTTGAGACTAGTTATCCTGAAGATATTTTTGCAATACATTTGGTATGTCTCCTTGAGCCAGATAAATTTGCAAGTGTTAACATTTACCTTTGTAATAGGATACACTAACACAGTGTTTTATCCCCCCAGTGTCTCTTTAATTTGTTTTGTGAAATTGTACATAGATCTATGCTGCAGCCAGAGAATATTGTATTGCTTGGCTGTCGTTTGTTATATTTCCAACAAAAATAAATTAGATTCTGTCATTTGAATGAAATGACACAATCTGTACCCAACCTATATTGTTTATTTTTTCTTTGTAATGTTAGACCTAAATGGATAAGGAATGAAAAATTGCATGGTTTAGGATGTAACCTTTTAGCCCCTTATTTAAGATATTTCTGTAGCTTGGAAAAACATTCTTGGCTTTCTGGTACTCAAACTTACAGAAGAGATGTTGCCTTTTCCTATGCATTGCTGAGCTTTCTCCATTTCCTTTTCCCCATCTTTTCTCCTGAGGTTCTGAGCAAATGGTGCCAGAGAACGTGAAGTACAAAATGATGACGCATGAACAATAAGTCTAATATGTACTGATCAAAATGCACCACAGAAAAAGTAGACCTGATGTAGATGTCATCAGACCCACAAACTTTTGGATCTGCTGGCTCTGGCAGATTTGTGTTGCAAATGTTTTTATTTCTTCCCTGGAAAGAAGGGAAGATCCTGGATGGATTCTTTGAGTGTTGAACTGCAAGAGAGAAAAAGAAAGGTGTGCTCAATTTGTATATATGCAAAGGATCTAGAAAGATTTTCATTCCAGTCATGGGTGCTTGAGTTCCTGGCAGCTGTCTGCCACATAAATAAAATCTCTTGGAGATTCTTCCTGTGCTAGTTCTGAAATCGTTCTGGCTTGGCTCCAGTGTCTCTGAACAAAGCTATTAGACAGTGGGAAACCAGAAATGGTAACTGATGCTGAAGTCTTGAGGGATAATGAGACCCTGGTATTCTGTATTTTATAGCTATTTTACTATTATTAACAATTCTCAATTTGCAATTGGAACGTCCCACAAGTGATTCCCTGAACTAAACAAGCCAGGGGGATTGTGCAATAATAGCCTGTGGGCAGCAGTGAAGGAGCAGAGCTGCACCTTTGTTGCAGACAAACCATGGGAGTTACAGGAACAATGTGAGTAACCACGACAGGAAAAGAAGCAAGGCAACTTACTGAATGCATCTTTATGGGTGGTACTTTGTAGTTGGAAATTGAGTGGCTTAAGTGATGCAGAAAAACAATTTCATTAAATACCATCCCGTCCCTATAAAAAATTACAGTTTTTCTTCTGGCAATTAATAACTAAATGCATTCACCTCTGCTTTCAAAAGCGTGTGAGAACTGTGATTCACAATGAATATGTATAGCTCTTTAAGAGGCAAGGCTCTTCTAAGTCATCCAGCTCTTGATGCAAAAATACAGCCACCCACAGTCCAAGTGAGGTGCTGGTGGAGGAATAAAAGAAGAGCGTGGTCTCTTTCTTGTGTAGCAGGGGTGATTTAGAAATGCTGGACAGCAAACAGGCAGCTTCCCACCTGCTCATCTCTGGTGACCTTTAGTCAGTGCTGCGTGGAGCAAAGTGTGCCTGAGGCACTGACACACGGGGTGTGACATCTCCACGTCCTGGTGTTTCAGGCTGATGGGGAGATCAGGATGAGGCACGAGAAATATTTTATGCATCTAGTGTATGTGATGCTCCACGTACCTCCTAGAACTCATGAAGTGATTCAGTTCTGTCAGTACCATACACAGTGTTTGCACCCTGAATTCCACTATTAAGGCATGTGCAACATACAAAAAAAAGATGTTCAATGTTTAATCTTCTTTTACTTGTTACTTAATTTTGCATACAAATGTACAATGCAATACCACAAATATTAAATGTATATACTAAAACACATGAATTCAAAACCCCATTTATTTTATCAATTGCTTAAGCTTATTTGATCATAAGGGACAGGGAGACCAAACAGCTATAAAAGAGCTCCATTTTCTATCAACTGAACCAAATCCTCCTTTGATCTGTTAATCCCAAGTTTATAAGGTTAGGAGATAAGCAAGCGTAACTAAATTCCTTTTTCTTTTTGTCCACCTAATAGTCTATGAAGCAAAGCAAACATAATAAGCTTCTTTGCTGCTTTTCAGCCTCTTCTTGCTGAATAATTCAAAAAGTGCATTACAGATTTTATGAGTACAACTGTACACACCAGCAATGTTCCATGATTTTTTTTTGCATGCCTCAAATTTGCATATATTATATTTTTATTTTGCATTTCTGACACAGAAGCTGACTGCCTACTCGTTCTTGGCTTTTTATTAGGTCTTTGATGCTTGCTGGAGGAGAAGGCCTCTTTTGTCTCTGATAGCCTTAAGGCAGATCTAGGTTAGCAAGAAAGCCAGAGGTTTCAGGCTTGTTAAATGTCCCAGTAATGGCTGTCTTTACGCATTGAAATACCAGCCTTCTTCTTTATAGGAAAATGAATCACATTACCACCAAGGGAAGGAAAGCCTTTGTTGGAGGAGACTGCTAGTCTGCTACTTAAGAAGGGGATTTAATTTTCCCCGCCAGGCTTTTTGGCCAGCCCACTACAGTTGCCCTTGTGGAACTCTGATATCATAGCATGTGAAGGAGAGCACACCAGAAAGAGCAATTAGCCATTAATCATACTCATTTTGCACTGGATGGACAGGCCGTTTAAATACTGCATGTGTTCAATACATAAGCAGGAGTAGCCTGTGTGGACAGAGCACCAACGTGTAGATTTCTATTCCTGCATTTTGGATGAGCTTTTATTTGTAATTCTGACTCAGTGTCACTAAGCTGGTGTAATGCTACTACTTTTTATTAAACCTTGCTCATAAATTTTAGTGCCCAGAGAATTAAAGATTTCTTTTGCCACAAGGTGTCCATTTCTTAGAAAAGTGGGTGGATTACTTTAAGAATTTAAGAACTACAGTATTAATTCCACAAACAGAAAAACCTGATTGAAATTATGATAATGTTGGTTTATAGTTGATCTCTTTAATAAAGAATGGTTGATTAAATTACTATGTTGTTGCATACATAATGAAATATTTATCTAGATAAATACATACAAAATCTTTGGATTTAATTACATTAGTATATATGGGATTACACTATTTTAAGTAAATGAAAGTGTGTGTATGTTCGTTATTCTGTCATACTGTTTTGGTAGAAAGCAAAATTAAAGGGTTTTTTATTAATTGCATAACAGCAGTAGCATGTGTGCTGGGGATGTGTTAGAAAAAGTAAGCTTGCATTCAAAAACCAATTTATTAAGAAAAAAAACCCCAAAAGCAAATACTATGGGTAGGCTTTGAATTGACTGGATTACTTCTAGTTCACAGGTCCTTTAAGTACCTTGGTCTATTAGATCTCCTTCTATATAAACCTGGTGTTTTTGTGTTAAATGAGGAAAGTAAGTGAGTTACTCTGCTTTTTCAGTCATGTATCCTTGGATGAACTTGACATCCAAGTGGAGTCGTTTCTTTACCTGAAAAGAAAAAGAAGCATCTGTTACTTAATCCAGCAAAACAGCTTCATCTGAATGCTGACCCAGGTGCTTCAAACCAAACACCACCCTTTGCTCTCTAAGCTGCAGCAGTTGCCTCCTTGGACAACTCGTTTTGTGACCTTTCCCATGCTTCAGCTTGTAGAGCTGCAAAAAATGCAGCTATGGAACAAAAGCTCAGTACTTAATGTCCTACATCCTTCTCAACCTGCATGCTCTGCTGCCTGGAGTGGCCAGAGCCTCTCACCTTTGGTACTCCTAAACCACACAGTTTTCAAAGAAAAGCAGAAGTTGGGTCTATCGTAAGATGATCCCAAAAAGTAAAACGTTAAGGAAAATGCTGCAGTCCTGTGAAGTGTTTAAACGTGAATGCTAGTTCAGTTTTATGTAGTTCAGTAATTCAGCATTGTATCATCTGTCCTGAATGAGCAGAATTCAGCCTGTATCTCCCAAGGTTGGCAGAATGCTACAGGAATTTTGCATTCATATGTATTCATATTCATGTGTGACTGGTAAACTAAATCTGCACTGGTGTGTTCCTCAGCTATTGCCAGTTGTGCATCTCTGGTTTGTCAGAACCCACACCTTCTTACAGTGAGAGGAACTTGCTCTTGGATGACCCTGCCTTTAGAGCTTCCTTGAAGTACGTTCCTGCTTCAGTGGCACAGGATTTGGGTTAATTGATGTCAATTTGAATGCCTGATTATTTTTTTGCTAAGCATAATCAATCTATATTATTGAATTTTATTGTGGGTTTTTTGGTTCTTTTTTTCAAATGTGCATCTGAGCTGTGTGCAGCTTTGAATGTTTCCTGATGGAACACAAATACCTGGTCTGCAGTCCTCTCTTGTGAAGTGGCCCATTCCATGTGTGGGTATTTGCTTTTTTTGATGACTTCTTTCCAGTACATTGAGGAGGAAGGAAATTCTTAAAATAAACATCTAGTTAGGATATTTGCCTACTGAAGTCTTTGCAGTATAGTAAATATTACCTGCTGTAATGAAACACACTAATGCTAGTTTAACTATTGCATGCTATTATTTGCTTTTTCTTTCACTTCAAAGTTTGGAAATGCTATTATTTTTCTTTAAGTTTTTTTTTTACTTTGTCTTATTTACTACATAACTACATTTTTATACCTATATGTAACATTATTTATAATTAACAGCTATATTTCATTGTCCCCTTGCTTAGCTATTTTATAAACACTTTTTTAACAAATTCCACATGAGAATAGATTGCTGAAGCTCCCCTCAAAGCTGCTGGTGTATAAAAGTCATTAAAGGCTTTAATTATTATATTCTGCAGAACTTACTAAATATTTCCTACTGCTAGTTTTTTTTTTTACCTCAGCAAAGCAGTATAAACTGTGGTGCAGATTATGTTGGAAATCATCTTCTAAGTATTTTTCTATGAAAAATGTGTTAGACAAATATCTATTCCTATTCTAATATCAATTTTAGTTGTATATAACCACAGTATAGGCTTGTGGAGGTTAACTGCAGTACCTGTTTAATCATTCTTATGGTGAAATATAAGGAGTGGTGTTTAAAGCAACATTCAAATAGCATTTGTAATAGAATAGAAAACAATAGCTGGTTAGACCAACTTCACATCTTTTATGGATCAGAAAAGCAGGGAATCTGATATCTGCAGTCTGTCCCACATACAGAGACATACATGGCTCTCTAAATACCAGATGACCTGGCTTTGGTATGTTTTAGTTCCATGGTATAGATAACAGTCTTGGGATACTCTTGCACAGTTGGATTGTTGTGCTTCACCCCAAGAATGGCAACGAAGCCCTTTAAAAAGGCAAAGGATTTGCAAATGCTGTGCATGGTATTTTCATACTTATAGTGTTTTCCTATTTCATATTTATAGGGGTTTTAGCATTAAGACTAAAATTCATACCAAGAAAAACTGAAATTTGGGGCTTGCAACACAACAAGATTGTTGTGTTTTGGGGGTTTTTTTATGGGGAAAAAAAAGCCACTTGTATTTTCTCTCCATCTTTTTCAGCTTTTGCATAACTTAACTGATAAATGTGGGTAGACTATCTCCAGAGAATCTACCATGGCTCTATCTTCAGAGAGAGTTCCCAGT
Source organism: Ceyx melanurus (assembly GCA_024611195.1). Classification (NCBI taxonomy): domain Eukaryota; kingdom Metazoa; phylum Chordata; class Aves; order Coraciiformes; family Alcedinidae; genus Ceyx; species Ceyx melanurus. The sequence continues at coordinate 30,274 of JANHGL010010524.1, read as the reverse complement.
CCTTGGCTTGTACATTTATTGCCTATAGTTAGAGGAGATGGTGAGTTGTTTTCTTGAAGGGAGTGACATCCTCAGGCCAAAGTCACACAGGGCAGCTCTGACAGGATGGCAAAATCACTTCCAAACCTCACAGTTTGGCTACGAGAATGTTTCTCCTTCTCTCTGTAGGACCATTTTCTGTCTTCCCACAGCCAGTAGTGGGGACCCAGTGGACATATCAGTGTATTCTACATGGAGAGCCAGCTGGAGGTTCAGCTTTGGCTCCTCCAGGAACCTGGGAAGCTCCATCTTTGCTGTGTGGTCTTACAGGAGTTGCCTGCAGTGGAGCAACCATTGCCAGTTTAGTGTGGTAGTGCCAACACTGACTGCTAGTGTTGAGGTGGAGAGAGAGCAGGGAGGGTGTTCTCACTCTTCTTGCTGCTAAAATACTGGGAAAAGTCAGGGAACAAAATGACCTTTGTGTCAAAAAAGGCAACCAGAGGAAAGTCTCTGAAGAACTGAGTTAGCAGTGTAAATAGCACAACCCTGTCAGCACCCTTCCCTTGTGTATGATCCGTTCAGATACAAGGGCACGCTGAAAGAGAGTTGTCCTTCAGCAAAACTGAAAGGTGTCTTCCAACAGGAACATAACCCCTTTGTGTGCCTCCCTCCCCCTCTGTCTTCTCTTGCAGTATGAAAATCTTTTTTTTCTCTTCTCTTGCACAGCTTGATATGTGATTGGTTCTCTCTTTCAACACAAATTACTGTAGATAGATTTTTTTTTCTATTTATATTCGATATCTATGCCTTGACTCTCAAACACAGAGGGAAAACAATATAGTTATGCCTATAGGAGGTTGAATTTGTAAATATATATTAGTTTGGAAATGCAATGAGAGATAATAAAATATTCAAAAAGCAGCCTGTTCTTGTGGGATATTATTCTGCACAGCCAGGGAGCAGATTAATGACACTACACAGAAAAAATAAGGTATGCACCATAAAATATAGATTGGAGTAGCGATGTGGAAACTAAAAATCCAGTCTTGGTAGCCTGTGAAATGTGTGCTTTTATGAAGGTGATCAGCTTTAAATGGCAACACTCAAACATAGTCATTATTTAATTGGGAGATGTGGAATTTTCTGTCCCAGGCAGCTAACTCTACCCGCCACAAGAATGATGCTCTATTCTAGATGTGAGTAGCTTTGTCCTCCTAAATAAGATTCAGGGCTATTGAGTTCATTTTGGATGAAATTTGAAGGTGGTTTTTGTTTATGTTGTTGGTTTTTCTCTTCCAGGAAAACGTTGTTGTGAAACATACCGTCTAGGGGCTGTGTGTGAGCATGTAGCAAAAAGGTTGATATTTGTCTTCATTTCATTTATGTGCAGAACCAAAGCCATAATCTTTGAGTGCCTTTGGATGGGAGGAGGTGGGAGAGAACTGCTAGAAGTGGTATTAGATTTGTGGATCCCCAGCCACGTGCCTAAGACATGTGGTGAACTTCCCCTGGCTGCTCTGTTTTTTCTGTTTGCCAGCTGCCTACTGATCTCTGCCACTGCAGTCTTTTGGCTTGTGTTCATAGATGCCAATTTCCAATATATTACGGAGATGGGAAGCATGGAGTCACATCTCAAGGACTTTTTCAGTTAGGTTTGAGTTTGGCAATAGAGCTGCTCCCCTCCCAAGTCTTCAGCCCGGTTTGCATTTTGGCACTGCAGACAGCGAGATGTGGCATCTGCAGTGGTGTTGGACAGATACACCATGGCACTTGGGGAGTGCCAATAGCACTACTTGGAGTGAAGCTTGCTTGGGATTTTCCTTTAGAAAATACTTCTTAAGAGCTGATGTGTGTAGAGGCGTTTATGAAACCTGCTCATTTTGCAAAGCCAGGCAGAGGCTTCCATTTGATCCTGTCTGGGTCTGCACCTCCTTTCTGGCTGCAGTTCCGGAGGGCTGAGGCCTGGCAGTGTGTGTGTCTGAGTGCCTGAAGCCAGGCAGCAGCAGGAAGGAAAGGGGCTTTTCCTGGCCAGCCCAGGTGGGGTGAGAGCAAGAGACTGGGACACAGCTGGGGGAGGCAGAAAAGGCTGAGGGGAGACCTCATCACTCTACAGCTGCCTGAAAGGACAGTGGAGAGAGGCTGGTGCTGGTCTCTGCTCCCAGGTCATTAGTGACAGAACAAGAGGGGATGGATTCCAGCTGCTCCAGGGCAGGTCAGACTGGACATTAGGGAAACATTTTCACTGAAAGAGTAGCCAGAGACTGGCCCAGGCTGCCCAGGGAGGGGGTGGAGTCACCAGCCCTGGCTGTGTTTAATGGTCATTTGGATGTGGTTTTGAGGGACATGGTTTAGGGTGAACTCTGGAGTAGGGTTAATGGTTGGACTGGATGATCCCAAGAGTCTTTTCCAACTGGAATGGTTCTGTGAATATGAGACTCCTCAACTCTTTAACGTAAGGCTTTTTAATGCTCAGTCTGGGTGTTATGTGTGTGTAGGTAGAGATACAACCACACAGAAATATACATAGGCCTGTGAACACAAATAATTTGATTTCATAAGAGGAAGCGAGTGATATATGTAGTGTTAGAACTATGTAATAACTTCTAATAAACCTTTCCTGATCACTTTTTGTAAGTCAGCTGCAGTCTTAAACATTATAAGCATGAAGCATTTCAGTTCAGTTGATGCATCTTTCAAGGCATGTATGGATTTTGAAAGTATGTATTATTGCTTTTTAACAATTTTGAAATAGTTTTCTTTGGGGAAAACTTTTTAATTATGAATGATTTTAGTATCATGTTATCATAGTCTAAGTCTCCCAGAATTGTAACGTATTTCAAAGCATAAATCCAAGCAATTTTTTTTCTACAGTCCTTTTGAAATGGCTTCTTCTGTTCTCATAGTGACTTTTCTTCTTCCTTCCTCTGAATGCATTTCCTCTGTGATGCTGTATCAAAGAATTCCTCTTCTTTTTGCTGATTGTTTATATACTTGAAGATACTTAAAGAGAAAGTAATTTAATGAAGGCCTGTCCCTGGACTTCTGCTTTTGAACTTTGGTTCTACTTACGGGTAGCTGTAGGCTCTTTCCTCATGCCAAGGAACACTAAGATCAAAATGGGATTGGCTTGATTGCTAATAGATATGTGTGGTTTTAAAACTCAAATTGTCTAGAGTAGGGTTTCTGGTTAATCCTTGGGAGTTCAGAATATGTATGCTTTCTTTGAACTGTGGTACAAATATAATCCTTTACTTAAGACATTACTGCAAACAGTGGTTAAATCAGACAGTGCTAAATCTAGAGCTGCTCAGAAGTGCTCTGTAGCATCAGGATGGGATTCTTTTAAGTGCCCATAGGCACTGCTTACCTAACTCCCACTGAATGAAGTGTCTTTTGAGTTGCCTGATGTTGGAGTGACCCAAATCATTTTGTGACTTGAGAGGAGAATAATTTCATGAACACAAGAACAATTTACTGAGGGGAATTGAGATGGAAATGAAACGGATGTTGGCAGAACAATAAAACATCCTATGAGATGTGTATCTTTCTGAGGCTGCTCATCCTCTATAGCTGATATAAATTATTTTAACTTAATTGTAGTCAGTTTTAACTGAATGGAGCTAGGGTGTCTTACATTAACTGAGGATCTCAACTGATCTTTTATTTATTTATTTTTTGTCAGTGTCACGTTTGTGGTGAGGTGCTCTGGATTTGGAAAAGGCACTGAGATACTGGTGCAAAACAAACTAGGAAATTCTATACAGTAATTTAACTTTTATTACTTTATAGCTACAGCATAATTATTATTTAATAATAAAACAGAAGTGCTGGTGTAATGTAATGCTGATAGGCTGTGTTTATAAAATACTGGCAGATGCTTGTATCTGTAACTTAGCTAGATGTATCTGAAAACACCTACATAAATATTGATGTGCTCCCGTGGACAAAGCCTTCCACTAATAGAAGCTGATGTATCCCATTTTACAGCATCTGATGATATGGAGCATTTTATAAAATGCCCTTCTGTTGATGCTGGGAATCTTCTGACACTTGCAGAGGTTCAGTGGCATCCCCTCTTCATTTGCTTTCACTTACACCTGTACAAACTCATTGTCTTCATATAGTGCTTACAGAAGCAGTTGTGCAAACTCATGTATTTGGTACTTACACAACGAAAAAAATAGTACTAAAATTCTGCTGAAGCTATTTCTGCTTTGTTGACAACATCAACAAAACAGTTTCTAGCAGCAAATGTATTTCTATATTAAAATCAGATTCCTGTTTTAATGGAGAAAGCTGCTAGTTGTTTCATGAATAAATAGTCAGTTATCAAATTGTCACAAAAACCTGCTGCTACTTCTGCAACAATTATGGTGGAAATAGGAGAGCAAAAAACCATGGGGATTTCAAGGGAAAAAACTTTCTTGGGAACTGGCTCTACATATTTAGAGCAGGATTTGTCACAGAGTAGTAGAGTTCAGTCTGCAAATATTGATGCAAGAAACATAAGAATTTAAGTGGAGGAAGGGTGGGTAATTTGGTTTCAGTTTGAAAGATGTTTACCTCCTCTGCAGCTGTATGAAAAACAACAAGCTGCCACCAATCAATCGAATTAGCATCTTTTAGAAGGTGGTGGGAAATGCTTCTGGAAGAGGTTGACAACTGTGCATTGATTCTGTGAACCATCTGCCTAGCTGCTTGCAGAACTGGAGATAAGGTCAGTGCTACTACTCCTTGGCTTCTGTGTTTGTAGGGGCTTACAGGACCTAATGGCTTTAGGAGTCAAGCAACAGCAAAAGTGTGTCAGACGATCAGCTGAGGAAAATTATTCCATGGAGCAATCAATCTGTTTAGGAAAAAAAGTGGATAAACTTGGTAACTAATGAAAAATAAGCCTCGGTTAGTACAGTGATGCTGTAATGGAGATAATAAGAGTCATAATTTAAAGATAAAATCAGCAAGAGAAGCAGGCTCCTGATTTTTACAGTGACTATCCTGTACAGTTCCTGAGAATCCAGGGCTATTTCTCCACAGTATTTCTTGATAGACTTTTTTTTTTTTTTCCCTCTGTAGTAGTTTACATTTATAATTTGGGAACTTTGTCAATCTGTTGTGCAGGTGCCAACACACAGGATTTTGCATTTCTGGGTTGGTGTTTGAGATACTTCTGCACATTTTCTTTCCACCTGTTTCTTTCTTTTGGATTCTCCATGTCTTTGCCTTTTGTTCAATACCAACAGTGAGCTGTGCTGGAGAGAACTACAGCTCGTATGAAACAAATAACAGTTCAACCACTTTCAGACTGAAAGATGAAGAATCTCAATTCCATAGCATATAAGACTGGCCAAAATGGAAATCCTGCTGGGCAACATATGCATTTTGATGGCTTATTGTTGACTGCCTTTATTCTCTACACGAATGGATAGAAGAAGATGACAGGATTAAAAGATTAGTTATGTCAGTTCCTTTTGGTTCCGCTGTTTTACTGCTGTTCTATTAAATCAAAGTACTGACCAAGTGTCTGGCTTCCCCTTCCCGGGAAGGGTGTTCCTTCATGCCCACAACTGATTTGCACACTTGAATCACAGGCCATTCCAGTCTTTCAGTACAGAACTCAGGTATGTTTCACAGACTTAAAAATAGAATAACATGAAAAACTGTTAAGTTGTAGTCATGCAACACAGCTCCCTGTTTCCTGGAAGATACAAGTCTCTCCATTAGAAAAGCCTGTTTCCCACTGGGGGTGTGGGGGAACATGACTGGAAGTGTGTCTCCCCACATACCTGTGTGTCACAGGTGCAGGAGCTGCTCCACATCTGTGGACATTCGGCTGTTATGTTGTGTTTGGAGATAGAGCCATAGAATACCTTCAGTTGGAAGGGACCTGCAAGGATCACTGAGTCCACCTCAGAACTAATTAAATCCTTAAGCCTATCCTGCAGCAAAGCAAAACTAATGACAAAGCATTAAATAATTCAGGCAGGAACAGGGAGTGTGAGCTGAGCTTGCTCACCTTCAGTAATGGAAGCACACAGTGTAGTGGCTGGTGCACTGCATCCTGCAAATGTGTCCTGAAATACATTTGGTGATGTGTGTAAGAACTCCTTCCTTTGTAACAGGATGGATAAGGATGATTGCTGGAACATGGGCTCTGTGTTTTATCATCAGGCTTTAGCCATAGGAACATTGACATAACAGAATGTAATGGAAGACCCGAGACATCTCTGTGCAGGGGGTTTCTGGATGCAGATGGTAATTGGAAAGCTTACTTTTGAGATTGTGAGGTCACAAAAAAATGTGTCCCATTTCAATTTTAATATTTTAGAAGTTTACTAACTCCCATCATCTATTCCAAGGCTTTGATCTTGTAAGTACTGGCACTGTGCACAGCAGGAGCATTTCATTTAGGGTAAGTGCATACAGTGTCTGCTGCAAAACTCAAGTGAAGTTAAACAAGCAGCTGAGGGCTCTGTATTATTAGAAATCTTGAGCTTCTTGGATGCCTCTCATTCTCAGCAATATTAGGTAGGAAATGAATGTGGAGTGAGAACAGGGAAAGGGCTGTGTAATGATGTAAACTCAGCCTTCAGCTGACGAAGGAGCTGCCTGCTTGCATACATTCTGTTTGCAGTGCAGGCAACCCACAGCTCTTTCTGAACGTTGCAGTGCATTTCTTACATTATCTGCTTTTCTCATCACCTTTGAGTTAACTGCACATCCCACTCTCTGTTCCTGCATGGGAGAACAGTGCTTTCCAGCTAGTCATTTCTGACCGCCTCCCTCCTCCCTTTCTGAACAACTATTTGGCTTTTTTGCTTATACCACTTACTGTGCCTCAGCATTCACAAATGCAAAGCAATTAATTCAAAGACCCAAACACATGCTATACAGTAGAAAAGCTGCTATTATTTGCAATCACTTCATTTGCTGAAACTAGAAATTCAAATCAGTACAAAGCTTTACTGCAAATAGTATTCTCAGACCTTTATGCTCAGCTTATTCCCTCGATTTAAATAGTCTGTCTGCATTCTGTGGACAAACTACCTTTTTGTGTATTCAGCAGCAGCACTTTGTCATCCTAAAGAAAATTACTCAAAGGACTACAGTATGATAGTCATTTATCAGCAGTGCTAATGTATGGGATTGCGGATTGTCTTATATCTTCCTACCACAGAAGTGTCTGCTTTACTTTCTCATTATTTTATCCCTTTGCTTATAGGCATGGTAGGAAATTAGGATATTTTACTTATAGCTTGTGATGATTGTTATTTTTGCTCACAAAAGGCGAGGACTGGGAAGTTATTAAACTTATTCTCTCGAGTGAAAAAGATAATCATCACTTCATCATTTTTCATGACTAAGATTCCCCATTTGCTTCACAGAATTACTGTAGTTAAAGGAGGACTGTGTTCTGGGGCTTAAATTAGCATGACAATTAAGGAGATTCAGATCAACGGCTGCTGATATAGATATGATATGTTTAGTACTATTTTATTCTCATGGAAATGAGTTATTTTTCTGTACAGTGCCCGCATATAAGATAAACATAATTCCATACTGACATATGAATAGCTGTTCATTACTGTAATATTCTAAGGAAAAGTACTTTGTCTCCTTGCAGTGGCATATGGCTGGAGGTTTAGGATACAAAAGTACAGCTTGTGAATAGCTTGTACTAAATGAGCTTTTTCAGCTGCTATTTGCAGGATTGTGAATAATTTTATAACATGAATAGAAACACCACTTTGCCATAGTTATAATTAGTTAATGCTTTTCGTATATTAACATTTACATAACAAAATGACATCACCATCCCGGCTTAGGCACTCAGTTAATGAACTCAGTTCTAGTTGTCACTGCACTGTGGTTGTAGTTTGCATTGTCACGTGCAGTCTGACTTTCATTCAATCCTGTTTACAAAAATGAAGGGTCATTTGAACACCAATCTGATTTGACAAGTTCTCTAAGTACCCACTAAAATATCATCAGCAGTGACATTCAAATCGTGAGTAACTTTGTACATCAAACCCTGCCAATGGGCACGTGTCTGGCCATGCCTTGTTTGAATTTTTAAGTTCTCAGTGTTTTTTTTTTCTTAATATCGGTAACTGCCAGAAAAACAAAAAGCAGCCCCTCACAACCCTTACCTGCTCCCAAATCCCTCTCAAGTTATCCAATATCCTTCTCTCTTTTTGCTAAGCTTTGCAGTAAAATGCTTTTGTTTTTTGTTTTTCTCTTATATGAATTTCTTGTAAGTTATTCAGTTTTTCAGTTTTAAAGTATTGTGTGTTGCTTCTTTTACTTCTTTCTTTTGTTGACGCATTTTTGAGCTCTCCAGTGTATCATCTGATGTGAGCAAGTTTTTGTTTTCCTTTGCTTGCCTTTTTTTTTTTTTCCTGTTTTAAGGCTTTCTTTTACTGTGGGACAACAAAAAATGAGGAAAAGGTAACACTGTATTGGAAATGAAATCACCATTTGAAAGGAAATTCAGAGAGTAATTCAAGTTATGGTACTTTCCTGAAAACTTAAGAAATCTGGATGCAGGTATTTACAAGTTTATGGTCCAGTTAACCAAGTTCATTTAAATAAACCCAGGGGCATTACTCCCATGATTAAATCCTTATCAACATGGATGAAGGATCACAATGAATAAGGCATAACTGGACCAGAAATTTGTTATGGGTGAAGTATTTTATGGAATGCACCTGCAACTGATGTCAAAATAAAAAATGAATGACCACAATGACTGCTCTCTGAAAAAAAGAAAGTGGATTTTTTTTGATGGATCATACAAATTTAGAGCATGTTTTTGCTGTAGAGTCCTGTAAAAAATAGAACAGCATTGAAAGAACAAAACTGCAGCATAGAAATAACAAGGAAGACAAGGCACCCCCAGACCATGTGATATTATAAGAAAGGGATTTGAAATCATACAGGTTATTTGCATTTACAAGCTGAGGAAACCATGTCAAATAACTTTTTCTCAGGGATAAGGAAGAAATATCCCTGATTTCTCTTGCCATTGGAAAACTTCTATGTTGGTGAGATTTTGAGAGTGTAGTATCTGTAGCTTGGATAATGTATTTCAGATGAATGCTTTCCATTTTTAATGACATTTTTCTTGTGTCAAGCTTTTGCAAATTCAGTTTAATTTCTTCTGTGCCAGAAAAAATACCAATAAGTCTTTATCTACCAGTGATTGTCCCAGAGACCATATCCTTCCTTTGTGACATGAACTGTGGGCTGGTGAAGGAATATCAGTGTTCTAGTGAGGCACAACCTTGTTTGAGTGCTGTTTACACTTGCCAAGATAAAATTCCTTGGGTGAAGGATCCCAGCAGAGTTTCATCTCAGTTTAAGCAACTGATCCTCAAAGGGCCTCAGGCTACTTGGGATCTTGGTTCACCAACTCTAGAAATATTACACAGATTATCTCAGTGCTCTCCATTTAAGCAGAAACTTGTGTAAGTATCAGACACATCATGAGGTTGAGTTTCCTCACAAATTCTTAGAGGCTTATACTGCAGCTTTGCTAGTTTGTTGGGTTTTTTGTTGTATTTTCACATTGTTGTGTGTTTGGTTTATTTATTTTTCTATGTAGAAAAGGGAAACAAAAGTGCTTAGAACTTACATTTCTGAGTCTTGCTTATTTGGCAAAGGATGATCACCACTGGGACAGTGATGTACTCCCCACTCCCCCCTGCTATTATGATGTGTGAGAACACTGAATGCCTTCTCTCAGCATGTGCAAGTATCTGCCTAGAAGGAGATGTTCCATCAGATTAGTTTGCTTTTGCTTTCTCCAGCAGCATGTGATAATGATGCTGCTTTAATTTTGCTCAGGTTCTTTATATCTAGTGTTCCTGGATAGCAATGCAGTTGTTCAGATGACTATGAACTGAAGTTCTGAAGTCCTGAAGGAGCAAGATGCCACAATCTCTAGGAACTCCCTGTTGTCAGGAATAAGGAAGATTATTTTGTTCTTCTATTATTGCACCTTGTCACTCTCACAGAGTCAACTTACTCTCTTGGTGTTTGAAGTCTTTCAATGGATGTTTGGACAAGAGACAAGAGCTGTTTAATTATGCCATAAGTGGTTGCAGAATGAAAGCAGAATGTTTATTTAGAAGACTGAAGGGTACATGGTAGTGCTTTGTGACAAGTCTGAGTGTTTCTCAACAAATGGAGTTCTTTTTCTTCCAGGAAGAGTTATGTGCTACATGTGATGTCTTCCACTTTAAGAGAACGTCCCCTGTGGAAATGAGGGATAAAAAAAAATATCTATTTTAACATAATATCTCTAACTCCAAAATGTTCAAGATTTTGCTCTTACACTGAAATTTAACTCTGAACTTTAAAGACTCACAGGCAGTACAGTAATAACAATTTTACTTGATGTGGACCAGTGGAGACTTTAATTTTCTTTATTTTTTCACTGTTTGTTTTTTCTTACTGAGCTTGTACCATTCCATATTTTCTTTTAAAAACTGATTAAAAAAGTCACCCACAGATGTTTCTTATAGTATATTCATTTCTGAATTCATTTGTTTTGGTTTGCTCTTCCTCACACACAAACAGCATAAACCAATAATAGTTTAGAATGAAACTGTTAGTGTAGTGAGGAAAGGTGAGCACAGCTTTCTCAGAGTGAACATGTTGTGTTGCTTTTTGATTTATAATCCTGTAGTTTGTAAAAAGACAAAGCTATAATTTCATACAGACAATTCAGCAGTGCCTAACTCTGCCCATGCTGAGGCTGAAGCAGTTTGTGTTTTTCTGCCCAGTTCATTTTGGTTTGGTCACATTGTGGTGTAAACAGTTCTACTACCCAGGGCTATAGACTCTGTTGAGTTTAACTGTTGTGCATGGGAGAGTTTTAAGTGGCAAGCCTTGAACAGTAAAGCAGATTTCAATTCCTAAGGGTCAGGATACTTTCAGGGAGGGCTAAAACGTAACATTTGCCTAAGGAAGAAGTTTTAGTTAGAAAATATTTGTGGTAGGCAAAAACTGTATTTAAATTTTATGAGAAAATGAGAATTCTGCACCAGTTCATAGAAAATATATCATGCTGAGCCAGAGGAAATCTGTCTAAACCATATTACTAGGTGGCCCACTGAAAGTGTTTACAAGAGCTTGTGATACCTGCCAGACACAGAGTATGGGCTGCACATTCTTTTGTGCACAGTGTGGCAGAGTGAAGTTTAGCCACTGCTCACCTGGGATTCTAAGAGGAAATCTGAATTTAAAAGTTTTTTCATCTGTTCTTATGAAGCTGCTTATAGGTGTTTTTTTGAGATTGTCATCTGTAGGACTTGTGACCCCCAGAGCTGTGCACTGAGATGGGCAGCTGAGCACTTGGTTTTGAACAGGCTGTCAGAGAGCCACGACACACTGATTCTCCCTGTCTTTCAGCAGCCACTGCAGCTTCTGCTCTCAACAAACACCTCACTGAAGCCTGGGGAGTGTGGCTAATGGAAGGGGAATCTCTGCTTTCAGTATTGCTGCTTAGATAGAATTATTAATGCCCTCTTTCCCTGATCTAAACTGTAAATGCTTGTACCAGAAAGTCTGAAAGAAATGCTGTCCATCAGGAGAGACACTGCAGCTGTGCAGATGAATGTAGCAGCAGGTCTGTGGAGTGATGCTTGGCAACCCCTTCCACACTGGGCTGTTGTGATTCTATAAACAGGGGCAGGTAGCAGTGTGCTGCTGGTGTGTGAGTCGATGCTGAGGGCCAGAGCTGCCCTTGCTGGGTGTCCCACAGGAGGCCTGTTGCACTGGGTGGTTATGCTGCTCAATCAGAAGGGGGCCATTCAGTTAATCAGATTCTTTGCTTAAGATGAGTTGCTTATTTATAGACGTAAGGAAGTTTTACACAATGTGCATCCTCACTGTATTTGAAATGAGAAGTTCTCAGGGTTTGATTTGTCAGTGACTGTTGTGAAGCATGGACAGAGAACTGCCTACTTCAGGAAGCAGGGAACAGAGGAGCCAAATCTAAGAATGAGTAACAGCCTTCACACATGATTGTGATTCAAGGGATAGAGTCACAGAACAACTTCAAAGATTCCTGCTAGTCGACAGGACATTTGGAACAGACTGAGATGAGAAAAAAGCATTCCCTCTGCATTACAAAACTCTGGCATTCACTTTCAAACTGCTAATTAGGAAAAATAGGTAGCACCCACAGATGAAAGCACTCTATGTGTCTGTCTTAGAAATAAAGACATGATTATGGAATTCTTGGTACTAAGCATCTAGATGTTGATTCCCCATAATCTTGTTTGTTTATCCAAGAAGCAGATTTTAGAAGTGTAAAAAGATGAACTTCTCTACATCTTTTTTTTTTTTTTCAGACTTGAATTGCTTGCTTTTTAAAACACTGATTTCCCCAAGCATTTTTGTGGGGTATTTATACCTTATTACTAATGAATGTAAACTTATTTTACAGACAAATGATTTGCAATTCACAGTATCACAACATATTTGATAATTGCAAGCATTGTTTGAAGATACCTGTTCCAACTGAAACACAGAGAAAGGCATCTGTTTTGTATGTACAAATCCATTCCTAGTCCTACAACGAAGCTTCACCAAAATTAAGTGCAGAGCAATGATGCTTATTTTGATTATTTTTTTCTCTCCATTAGAGGTGTGTCAGATGTAGTGGAATCCAGACAGGAGAACAGAGCTTGGGAGATGTATCTGCCAAGTTGGGAATTTGCTTCTCTCTGTGTTTGTGTGAAATATTGCTTAGTACAGCCTTTGATGTAGCTGTTTCTAGCAGCAAGACTGAACCTTAGCCATCAGCAGTGAATAGTTCTAGCCCCATGAAGCAGTGCCCAGGGATGGAGCATGGAAAACCCTCAGGGATCACACTGAAGGAGAAAAGTTAATGGAGGTTTTTTTTCAAGACCTGCCTGTTCTCTTGGCCAGTGAGCTAAATAGTGGAGAAGAAGAAGGGAGAGAATCTTTCCCTTCTGTCAAACAACACTGACAAAATTCTCAGTATTCTCCAGAATAGGAAGGGATTTAACTTTACTGGAAACCCTGTTGAACAGCTGGGGGATTACTGAACATTTCAATGGCACTGCATTTGCTTACCTTCTGCCCTGTCCACCCAGCATATTGTGCATCAGTCAGCCACTTTTATTTCAGAATAATATACACTTATTTATAGCAGCAGAAGTTGCTCCTGCATCTGTACAGTGAGAAAATAGCATAACATGATGTATTCTGAATTGCTTCCCTGTAATTTTATCACTGTGCATGAAATCTCGGGAATAAGAAGGGCAATTTTTAATAAAAATTGCTATTACAAAATTTATTGGACCCATCAAAGCTACTATCCAAAGCAGATTTTTATGGAGATGATCTCTTTTAATTCCCTGCTCAGCAAAGTCTCAGGTGAGCTACCAGTATAGGAAACTAGATGCTTAGAAGATGTTTTGCTCCAGACATTTTGTGTTACAGGCAGATGAATGGAAGACTGCATCAAAGAGCTTCATTTTTTTATGGTTCAGTGTTCAGGTGGAATATGAGTGCAACCAAAGCAAATGCTGTCAGCCTTACATTCATCTCAGGAGCCTTTCCTCCCTTCCCTTGAGAGAAAGTGAGCTAAGAAACAGAAATCTATAGAGTTGCATCTAAAATTCCCTAATTATATCAAGTGATATTTCTGGGGGGAATTAAAAAGTGTAAGGCTAAAATGAGGCAGATTTTTTTTTTCTCTTTTTGTTGCTCATATACGACTGTGTCTGTTTCAAGGTTTCTGCAAAACAGTCATTTTGTAGTGAAGAATTATTCCATTTTTAAGCTGGAATAACACTTCCAATGGTCAGTATTTCAAAGATGGAATTACATTATAATACTAGAGATAATATACTTTTTTCCTTAAATTGGGCTCATCAATTAGCTACATGCACTGAGATGTCTTAGCAGCTTAAGTGGAGGCTTAGATGATCACTGACTTCATGATGCTCAGCTTTCTGCATGGACATTGCTGCTTCTGATTTACTGATGGCATAGAACAGGATCTTAAGTTCATCTAGTACTCGCTGTAGTAATAAATTAAATTACTAATGCATCTCCATTAGTGAACAGTGGCATAGTTAACCCCCTGAGAACACTGCCCAAACTCCAGTCTCATGCTGCAAGGATATAATGAGGTGATGACTGCATAGCTGTAGAAAGTACAGATGCTAATTGGAGATTTTTTTCAGGTGACTGGCATATGAAAATGGCATGCAGTCTGGAGGTGCTGTGGAAAAAGAAAATGTTTAAAGATTATTATTATTTTCTCTTAAATCGTATTTTCCTGGAGATGCATCACTAAATATTCTGCCATGTGCCAGCAGTATAAAACATTAGCAACATTCATGTGAATGCAGAATGCTATTAAACTATTATTCCAAATCAGCCTGCTTAGAGACAGTTGTGCCCTTAGGAGGAGGCTCTTGCAGAACCATTTCTTGCAACTGCTGTTGAGGTGATGCAGTTCTTTTGGGGCAGGAGTTTGTGATCTGCCATAAGAATTATGGCAGCACAGACTGCAGTTTATGAGGAAATATAGCTGCACGTGTAACCTTAAATGGAGTATATAATTGAATGTATTAAGTAGGAATTGCCTCCTCTGTATAGGACCAGAGACCTTCTCCCAGTAGAGACATCTGAAATGTGGCTGTGTCTTTCACTAGGAGCCAGATTTTGGTGAGGAACCCATAAAGTACCAACTCTTCTTCCTGCCCTGGCTTTTCTGTGCCCTCTCCTGGCTTGCCTTCAGCCCATGTGTCTTTATCCTCTGGAAACAGCAGTGTTAAGGAAGCAGAAAGACAGGGAAATGAAAATGAGCATGTGAGAGAATGGGAGGCAAGGAGAGCAGAAGCAGGTGGTGATACTGCTGGAGCAGGGGGATCTCTTGAGCTGCTGGCAAGAACGACCAGCATGACAGGTCTGACACACAGGAAGGTGAGACAAGGTTTTGTGTACCAGGGCAAGAACACCAGTAGCAAAGTGATGATTAATGTGAGGCTTTTGGTGCTTTCTAAAATGCATTGCAAGCACTGTTAAATGTAATTTTTTTTAAATATATAAAGCAATATTCAGAAAGGCCCATGAAACCATCATTACCATTAACTGGAAATTTATCATGCAGCTATTGTGCTGCCAAGTAGCGTGAGGTTATTGGATGGAAGGTAATAAACTGGGTGTTTAAAAAGCAATGCAATATTAGTTTATGGGTTTTTGCAATTGCATTCACTTACATATTTCCAGATGTTTCTGAGACAATAATTATGTCATTATTCAATCTAATTTCTATAGGAAGTCATGGTAAGATAGAGGATGCACCAATAAGCCTATGGCTATAAATCAAGAATATAAATTTGCAGGTAAGAGTATAAATTAGGATTTCTGATTCCTGCTCTAACATTAGGTACCCAGAATATTTTGCAGTAAAAAAAAAAAAGTGTCTTTAGACTTTGATGTCTGTTGGGCCTCATGGCAGCCAGGGGAGAGTTTTAATGATAAAACTCTGTCATAGATATTTGTATTTATTGTCTGGCCCAATCAGGTACCTGCTGCTGTTAGGTTTGGTTTGGGTTTTTTTTTAAAATAATTCTGGCCTTGTGTCATTAATCCTACAATCTATCCTTAAAATTCAAAATTCCTATATATTTCTACCTGGGAAAGATTGGGTTGATGATGAATTTTATTTTACAGCTAGGCAAATACAAACCTCTGCAGTTGCACAGTTGCTCTGTGGTGTTTTCCCCACGAACTTTGAAGAGAAAGTTTTAACTACATGTAACGTTCCTTTGGATATCAAAGGACCAGGGGCTAAATCACAGTTTAAGGCTTACAAGTCAAAATTTCTTTTTTTTTTTTTTTTTTTTTTCATGATAACCACATTCCCATTGTCTTTTAATTCTTACGAAATCAAGACTTTGTGGTGGAGGAGTGGAACTTTTCTATGTCAGGAGAACAAGCTGAGGCTGTTTCTGTTTTACCGCATTGCTCACAGTCCATTAACAAACCCCTTTAGAATGCTGGGTGCTCAATCAGAAAAGTCCATCAGTCCAGGCCATTCTGCATGGGAATTACATTGATAATTTCTTGTATAGATTTTTTTTTTTTTGAGTAATTCTCCCCTACTGATGTCCTCAAATAAAGAAGTCATTTGAAATGAGTTGTTGCCAGCCCAGGGTCTGGCCTTTATCCTCATTCCTTAACATTAGCCTGAAGGTTTAATTCAAGTTGTATTTAGTGGAATACTTTTGTAGTCCTTCATTTACATGTATGCCAACAAGCTTAAATGCACTGCAACCTTGGAAGACTTTCAAAGGAAGTAATAATTCCTCTGAAATAGGTCTTTTGAAAGCTTTATCTTGTTCTTTTTCTTTTTGTTAATCTTGGAGCCCCTTAGCATGTCAAAGCAATTTTTCTAATGTCACATCTTCTAGACATTAGCATGAAAGAGCTTTAAAAGATGATTTGAGAAAGAATAAATGTTGAATGAGCATTTATTATAGAGCCGTTTATGCTACATTTGCATTTTGACTATATTTTTGACGTGAAATGTTTGAAAAGCAGGCTAATTCCAAAGTCAATAGTCTCTAAACAATGCATACTACACGTCTGTTTACACTGAACTGTTTCCTTTGTGCATTAATTTACAAAAATAAGATTTCATTAGGCTTAAGCTGATTTGTTTATAGGGATGAGATTAAACTAGTCTCATTAGTTTTAACATTGAAATGGTATTCCCTTTAGAAATTTGCTAGTGATCAAATGTTCCTCTTTAAGTTCTGTTCAAGAGAACAGGGAAAAACTCATCAGTCAATTGATATTAATCTCTTTTGAGTTCTGAGTCTTTCCAGTTCAGCTATGATGGAAATTATTTACTGAAGAATACTCAGGTCTGAATGAGAAGAATAACATTTATTTATTATTGTATTACAAATACATAAACATTTTTTTTAAAATTTTTTTTTAATTTTTACTTTTGAAAACTGTCAGACTAAAATGGTGTATGTAGTAACTGACAGACTGAAGTTGTGCACAAGTTGAATTGTTGTTTATATTTGTGCACAGAGACTGACCAGGTAGCATTTGGAATACTGAAAGCTTTAGATGTGTGCTACCAGGGTAACACATCACATATTGTCCATGTGGGTATGTTAGCCAAGATATTCTGAGGAAAGTACATAGAAGAATTTCAGTTTTCAGGCATCACAATATTCTGCATAAGTAATTTCCAAAGTCCTGCTATTGTGGGGTTTTTGGAAATACTGCTTTACAGATAGCTGGCTAATTACAACATTTAAAATAAGAAAGAAATGAGGATCTTCCATTTTCACAATTCCAGTGAAATCTTGGCTTTAGTGGAAGGATCAAAACAGTAACAAAGAGGACAAGAATTAGCAAGATTTCTATCTGTAATGATAGGGGGAAAGGGTAAGAAGGGAAAACAGACGGTGTGAGCACTGAGCAGGCAATAAGAGAAATCTAGATGACCTGTACCTTCAGAGAGCCACCCTACATCATAGGCTGGACTCCCACCATTGCCCCCCACGTCTGTGATGTGATAGAAACTTGGAGAGCTATTGATGTTTTAACTTCAGAAGAGAAAATCCCTCTTCTATAGAGGTCCAGTAGTCACATTAGTCTCCACAAATACTTATATTTATATATAAATACTATTTTTTTAAAGTTATGCATATTCATAGACATTAGCAGTAAATATTACTGAATTACTAGTAATTAATTACTGACTTCTAAGGTGCTGTTTTAATGCAGCAGGTGTTGCCATGATGACAGGATTGTTACTGTTCCCTGGATGAGATTTGTTGTAATTTCTGACACCCTCCTGTCAGTGAGTCCTCAGTACAGGGAAGACTCAGAGTGCATAGTATAATGATAAGGAAGGTGTAGCATGGAGTGGGGAATGAGTGAGCATCCCACCATTGCATTCATCCATAAGGAACAGTCTTGGTTTAATAATGCAGCAGTGAATGCACCTTTTCCTGCTCTTTACTAGAGATTCTACTGTTGCCATCCAGAGAGGAACTGCAATTTTCCCAGCCTAGAAACCTTAAAATACTGCTAATAACCCATCATTCTGATGTCAAGAAAGCCATAATCGTTCTAAGTATGGCTAATGTGCAATTACACAGAAGCTGCCCTCCTTAAACAATCCTTTTTAAGTGCTCACAGCACACAGAGGGCAAATCTTGTGGCACCAAGTTGTAGAGATCAAAGGGTCCTGGTAGTAGCAGGAATTCTAAAGTACCAATAATATCAGCAAAAGTAGAATCCACAAAAATGAGCAACTTCTCCGTGGGTGTTCTTGGAAGGGATGTTTTTCATTCCTCTTGAGATATCTGGGTTACTTTTTTCAAAAGCTCATTGAAATCTGTATTCTCAGAGCAGTGGCTCACTGAAGAAGAATCAGGATACAGCTAGCTCAGCTATGGTCTGGTGTAGGTGTGTATACATCTTCAGGTAGAGAAGAAGTCTGGGCTGTTAGATCAGGTGTTTCTGTGTATTTACATGGAGAGAGAGAGAGAGATACACACAAGTGTGTGTTTGCGTTGTGTTTCAGCATACATAGATAGCCACCAGCACTATATGAGTATCTTCCAGCAATGATTCTGATAGTTGAGGTGACAGTCTAATTGAGAGGGGCTGTCGGGGAAGGCTTGAAATCTGAAACATAACAGACATTAAATGGACCCCCCAGTTCTTCAGAGTACATAAAGAACAAGTGTAAGATTTACACTTTTGCTGTTATTCTCAGACACACACACACAGGTACAGGGAAGGAAAAAGAAACTCTTTGTGAACTTTCTGAATAAGGTAAGAGTGTTCTTATAAAAGCAGGATTTTTAAAGGG
This sequence comes from Ceyx melanurus, assembly GCA_024611195.1. Lineage (NCBI taxonomy): Eukaryota > Metazoa > Chordata > Aves > Coraciiformes > Alcedinidae > Ceyx > Ceyx melanurus. The sequence continues at coordinate 11,403 of JANHGL010010524.1, read as the reverse complement.
GAATTGTTGAAAATGGCCTAAGAATAAAACTTTTGAACACTGTCTCCTTTTTTTCCTTAGTATGAATAAAAGCTCTAAAAGCTGTAGCCTTTAACCTCTTCAGGTCTTTCTATTCATTTTCTGAAGAGATTTACATGAGAGATGTTCTTTTTTCTTTGAGTTGTTTGATATAGGTGATGATCATGTAAGTGCAAGGGCCTATCTTTCTCAGGATCTTCAGACCTCAGCACTGAGCTGAAAGCTTGCTCTCAGCAGTGGATAGCAGATGAAAATAACTCTGTCCTCCTTCAAATGTTATTTCCCTGGAAGTTTTAGCATTTCAGGGCTACTAATGTTTTACTACTTGGGTGCCTCTAAACCCCAGCCTTCAGCTAAAGCTGTAAGAGATTGCATAGTACCCTGGGCTAATCCTAAAAGGATAGCTACTGCTATGAAGTTAGTTGCCTGGGGGCTGAACTTCATCAGTCATGATATTGGAAGGGGTCTGTGTCCCTTCTCTCTTTCCACATATGCAAGTGGGATTTATCCATGCATTTAGAGACAAGAACACATCCTTTAAATAGGAGACTTCCAGGGAAAGGCAGATTGTGAGGTGAACAGTCAGATTGTCTGGGTGAATTCTTGATCTGTGCCTGCTGTTGGAAACATTAATACTAAAGCCTAGCAATTCAAGAAGCAGGGTAGCTGGAATTTAACATAAAGACCCAATCACTTTATACGTTAGAGATTTTGTGGCTACTTTTATGTGATTAAATCATAATAGACTAGGCAAATAATGTCCTTCCAGAAATCTATTTAAAATAAATTTATAAATTAACCAATTTCCTTTTATTAGGTCCAAGATTTAATGTATTGTTCCTAACAGATGATTTTTTCAAATTCCAGCTAAATTATTTTTTCTACTTACTGTGCACTTAGCTTGCAGCTTGACCAGTTCTTTTTTTGTTGTCACTCAATGCTTGCTTTCCAAAATTTATTCCGTGGAACTTCTTGCTCAGCAGAAGGAATTACTGAACTATTAGAAGGAGCTGTTCAAGAATTTCACCATATTTCACAGTGTGTTGCATAATAATTGCCTTGCATTATATTGTCCTCTCTCCACCCATAGAATAAACAGGAAATTCTGCTACTGGGAGATGGACGCTTCAGTGTAACGAATATATCCTTGAAAGAATGTCATGGTGACCATGGTCAGGTGAAGGTGTTAATTCTGCATTTTCTATCTTGTAATTTTTGAATTATCACACTTATGGCTTCCTTGCCAAAGAGAAATCCAGCTTTTGAATAATAAACCAACAGTGCAGGACAGGTATTGTTGTATTACAGTACCCATTCTACATAAATTTAGAAGACTCAAAAGTGCAAGTAGTCTAAAAGTTTATCAGGTGATTATTTTACAAGGAATTTCAGCTTGTCTGAGTCTTACCATTGTCCACATTTCTCATAGCTACCACTGCCAGGTGGTACTTCTGCAGGCAGAAGCTTCTAGTTGAAACTTCTACCTAGTTGTGGTTTTGGCAGGTTATGTTAACTGTAAGGTAGCAAAAGTTAACTCTGATAACTGTGCTCTTACCTAAAACATGCCAGAAAATTCACCAAGGGGTTGCTTTGTCCTCTTACCTGAACAAGGGAAAAAAAAAAAGGAGATGAAAAAGAGAGGTGCCCAAGAGATTTTGAAGAAAGCATTGCCTGCTGAGGTACAGGTTAGGAGCTTACAGAAAAGGCAGAAATCAGAATCAGTGAATCCTCTTGAAGTTAAACAGCTCACTGGTTTCTCCCTGGTTCCTGGCCCAGTAACCTCAGAACCAGTGTGCATCTGCTTCTGTTGTTCCTGTTCCAATGTTCTTGTTCATGTTCAGCTGTTCAGATGGAGAGCAGAGGCTGAGGGTGAGTTGTTACCAGCAATTGAACAGAATATGCAACTTGACCAGGTGTTAATGAATTAAAATGTTTATTCACAGGACAGTTTTAGAGTAACATCAAATGGGATGTGCTACACAAAGTTATATTTCAGTAATTCTGCCTGCTGACTGCAGCCTTTTACTGACATCTCATCTTGTGTCTTTGGGTCCTGGTTAGGCAGTTGTTACTTTGATACTTCTGCTGGTATTAGACAAAAATTTCATGTTGAATGGCAATTTGCGTGCTTCCATGGAGAGAAATATCCACCATGCTGATGTATATCCAATCCCTATGGCTCCTGCATAGCCTCATAAATAGGCACTAAGCCCTATTTGTGCCTATTCATCCCTGTTCATTGACATGGAATACAAGAATGTGCTGGGCCTGCTATTTTTCTGTGTTATTATTACACTGAACAACTCCAAGTTTCAACACAGTGTGAGGAAACTTGTCTGTGGAACAGGGCTCCAGGGATGCTGTTTTTTTGCCTGGGTGCCTCTGGCATTTGGAACACCAAGGTGGGACACAGGTTGGTTTCTGTAGAACAAGGCTGCTTTACCCCAGTTTAGTATCTGACTGCTGTTTTCCTTTGGGTCCAATTCTATACTCAGTTATGGAGCAAAGCTCTGACTGAAGGGTTTAGCCTGGGACTGCCCTTAGTGCAGGAAGTCTTTTTAACGTGTTAACATCACCATTTGCACGTGTGTGTGCTGGTGAAATTGTGTTCGTTTAGGACACAGGAACAAACCTGTGAGCTGTTCCCAGGCTACTCAGGTCAAAGGTCCCCCATAGCTCTCTGCCACACAGGATGAATATTGTTTGGGTCCTGAGGGAGAATTCTGCAAGTACCAGTAACTGGGACTTGTCTATCCAATTAATAATCAGAAAAAATTACATACATAAAGGGAAAGTGGTAATGAGCCTATTATTAAAGCATTAAATATTTTTGTAGCTTAAGAGCACTAAGTCAGACTTCACTAAAGCATTTGAAATTAGGACCTCTTTAAAAAAATACAGCAGTTGGAAGGAGAGAAAAAAAAAAAAGCTTCAAAGCTACTTTTTCTCCCCCTTGGAAACCTGCTGGTGTTAGGATAAAATGAATAGAGAAAAGAGAAAGGTTTGCCTTCTAATAAAGCATCTGTTGCCCACTTTGAACATATCTTACTTCTTTGTGAGTGAGTCTCTTCAGTTATGGTGACTACTGACAATGAAGAACAGAGGTATAGAAAAAGACAATACCTGTTATATAGCCAATATTTCTGATTTCATGTCACTTTGAACAGAATCTTCATTTGACCACATGCTGTGTCCAAAAGGAATTTCTTTGTTGCCTGATCCAAAGATGCCGTAAGATGCTCAAAAAAGTAAACTGCAGGAATCTGTTCAATAAGAAAGATAAAAACAAATCTTACAATTCATTCAGTGCACTGCTATCACTTTTAACTTCAGCCTATTTTGGCATGCTGCATAAAAAACTGAATTTAAATGACTTGTGCTTCTTCTCCCTTTCTTTTAATGTTAATTCTGGTCATGGACTGTAGATTTCCTTCATCTTGGAAATAAAGGGCAACAAAATAAACAACTTCACATATAGGAAAATGTGAGCAGGAATAAGAGGTGCACACACATCACTGGCTTGCTCAGAAACCCGAGGACAGTTGTTATTGCCACTGAATGGTAGCTGCTGTAGCCAGGCTTTGAGAAGCTTGCCCTCCACAGAGACTGGCAGCCTCTCACAGCAGCAGCTTCTCAGATTTGGCTGAGGAACTCACCTCAGTGAATCAGCAACATTTTGGCCAGACCTCAGACAATTTATTTTCCAGTCTTCTGTGAATACTTACAATGCAAGGCCAAAATGGCAGGTGATTGTGTTCTGAGCTCTGCCTTCATCAATTCTCAGTCAGCTCTTGTCCTGCTTGCAGTGGATGAAGTCATCTCAGGACTGGCCACTGAAGCATTAAGCAAAGGCAAAGAAATGAGATGCAGTCTTAAAATTGAGGAAATACAGGAAAAGATGAAGTTTTTGCTCAATCAGAGAACTGAATTAAGGTGGTTTTTTGTTGTTTTTTTCTTGGTAGTCTTAAGCTCAAAACTCTCCTCCAATCCCTTCCTAGTTTAACCTCAAGTCTGTTTTGCTGTTTGAAGAACAGCACTTGCAGGTTGCTTCGGGGTGGGTTGTTTTGTTTGTTTGTTGTGTTGTTTTGGTTTTGTGTGAGTGTGCTTACATAGTTCAGTAGTGAGAGTCTTTAGTGCATAGATGCAATGAATTACAGTTGGATTTTGTTGTGACTACAGTCTAGTACTATTTATCACGTGAACTATTACATCAGATTCTTAAACATTCAGGCTAGTTTTAATTTCTCACTTGCAGTGTCTTCAATGTAAGAAATGTAGCATGTTTTTGGGAGGAGTTAAGACAGGTTATATAGAAATTACATCTATCAGCCCCTTCATGGTATTGGTGTGAAGCCCTGTGGTGATAAAGATGAATGTGTTAAATGTAAAATTAACTTACAAATGTAATAATCAGTGTTGCTTACATAGCAACTGAGGTTGATTTCAGCAGCACTGTGGTTCATACCATACAATGCAAAAACTGGAATACAAAATCAAACAAGCCATCAATAAAATTTAGTGTCAGAGGCAGCACAGAATCTTGCAAGAAATAATCTTGTGCCATGATCCTACTCTTTGAACTCAATGGGAAAGCTCATTGATGTTAATGGAGCAGGGCTGACTCCTTGCAGAATAACCTCATTGCTCCAGAGAAGGCTCTGTAACCCTTTCTTTAACAGTGGTTGGCTTATAAACAGACTGATGAGGACTTCTAATAATAACTTCACCTACTTATTTAAAATTATGTTCTTGTAAGTTTCTAAATCCTTTCTCAATTTTACTCATGTCTCAAATTTGTCATTTTGCAGTGAGTTCCATGCGTTTAATATTTTTAAAAATCTTTTTGGGTTGTGCAGTGGAGCTGGCCAGGCTTGCTGTGGAAGAGGAGGAGTGGCAGGATTTGTGCTGATAAACCACATTGCCAACCAGGCTGGAGCAAGAGTCACTCCTCTCTCTGCCGTGTTCCATTTCAAATGGAGGCACAGCAGATACTCCCATTTAATCATTAACAACCTACCTCTAGACTGGCCACTCTCTGTCTGGCTCATTTAAATTCTTTGGTCCACAGCCACTGTCAGCTTTCCAGAGGGGTTTACTCTTTGAATTATGCATTACTGCTCTCCAGCCATCAATGTTGCTCAGAGAAGATGTATGTTCTGTAATTGATTAGTTATCTCTTCATGGCAAATAGTAGAGCTTGTGATCGAGCAAGTAGGTTCATAGATTCCCTTGATCAAAGCATCAGAATCTGATTATGCTTCCTATAAAGAACACCCTTTGAAGTGGATCAGCACTCAGGTAATTCAATTATCTTCTTTCTGGAGAATTCATCTTGAAAGGAGGTCATTTGCTCAGGTACAAAGTGGTGGAAGATATTGTTTCCATTATGACCCATCTGGTGACTTTGTCAGCCTCATGAAAAGGAGTGTGTTAAGATTATTGACTGTATCTGAGAGGTACAGATATGTTTGGGGTTTGTGTTTTGGTTTTTTGTTTGGGTTTTTTTTTGTTCTAATTAATTTTTTTTAATTAAAATCAGTAGAGATGATAATTTCTTTAAAATGCATCCTGTATTATATTAATCTCCATCTGACCTATACTTCTAGAAAAAATGAGCACTTATCAAGTTAAAACTTAAACTGTAGTAGGACTTTTCAGAATGATATACAAATTTTTTTACCTACATCTGCATGTCAGCCAATTTATTATCTCTTATCCTCCCCAGAATTTGATGGAAATCCATTTTTCAAGCCAGACATCACTCTTTTCTTTTCCTATTGCACAGGGCTTAAAGTTTCTAAGGGAAATGCAGTAATCCAGGAATTGTTTTCCCCCAGCTTTGCTTTCTCAGGAGTGTATCAACATTTCCATTTCATTACTGAAATAGATCAATGGTTCTCATTAGGTACCAAAAGATCTTTAATAGAAAGTGGAAAGTACTGCCAAATACTTCTTTAAAGCTGAGAGGTCCCAAGGGAAGTAATGGGAAAAAGTTAAAATTATTTTAAATTCAAACACTTTTAAATATGAAAATGTTATTTATTTCCTTCTTAAACAAGAGCACCTTGGTGTCCCTTACACTGCAGCTGCATGTCAGCAGTTCCCCAGTGCAGTGGAGGGGCATTTCAGACAAGGCTTCTAGCAGCATTTCTTCAGTTCTCAGTTGAGGAGATAGTGGGTGTTCAAAAGTGGTCTGTAGCACGATAGATTTCATCCTGAGAACATCAGGAAGACTCCAAATGGGTGATACAGATTCTTCCTCAGGTGTAGAGATAGTATAAAAATGTGCTAAACCAAATTGTGATTTTTACTTCTATACAACAACACCCCTGCTAAATTCTTTGCTTGCTGCTTCAAGGAGGTTCTAGAAGGATTTTTTTTTTTCCTTGATGTTGTCTCTTTAAGGTGGGTCTGATGGCTGCAGGATCTGGAAACATTGCAGGGGTTAAAGCCAACGCAAAAGCTGAATGAGTGAAAAAAGTCACAGTAAGAAAATGGAAAAGTCAGTCTTCTAAAGCAGCTGTAAAAGTAACAGCCTCTTTCTGTAGCATGAAGAATATTTGAGTGGAGGAGTGGGGAATGATCTAATCTTTTATCTTTTATTTCTTTTTCTTGCCCTTTTTGAATTTTCTGGGATGAATTTCATGGCCAGAATGATGCCCCAGTTCCAATCTCCATAACAAACGAAGGGCAACACAACCTGATGGGATCCAGCAGGGAGTTTCCAGCTGGGCATCTCCACCTCAATGTTTCCTTTCTTCTCTGTCTTTAGCCTTCAGTGTCATGTCTCCCTAGGGCAGAAAAGAGAAAGATCTGAAATATCATAACATCTATAAATAAGTTCTCTCACTCTTTCTTTGTTATCTCTGGACATCAGGGAATATATCTTTGTCGCTCTTGAATTATGTGAGGCTTCACTTTAGATCTCACACCATCCTCTGCTGGTGGAGGGATGTTCAGTGGCCCTTGGTAAATGTGTCTTTGGCAGAGGACAAGGTGGTCCCCAGATTCAGTGTTTGTAAGAACTGACAAATTCTTCCAAGTACATGTTTCTAGTCAGGAGGCAGAATGATAAAAATGGAAATATCTGAAGGAAAATGAAAAATAGCCAAGCTTTGAGAGTTTTAAAGAGAGCAGTCTCTTTAGGGTCATGTGAAATTCCTGAAAGAATTCTTTAAACCTCTCTCTGGGAAGAAATGCCTTTTTTTTTTCTTTTTTTCTTTTTTTCTTTTTTTCTTTTTTTCTTTTTTTCTTTTTTTCTTTTTTTCTTTTTTTCTTTTTTCTTTTTTCTTTTTTTCTTTCTTTTTTTCTTTTTTTTCTTTTTTTCTTTTTTTCTTTTTTTCTTTTTTTCTTTTTTTCTTTTTTTCTTTTTCTGAAAAGGCAGGCAGGCCCACAAAAGTACATCCTTTTCTCTTCACTTGGTGTCACTTGTGTCTCCTCCTCGCTCTTTAGGCTCCTCCATGTTTTCCTGCCTGTGACCCCTCTGAGATCTTTTCTGAGATGTGTCCCTCTGTACACTTCTGATGGGAACTTGCAAGCTGAGACAGAGGCTTCAGGCTCTTTGCTCTGGCTGGTTTCTGTACATTAGTATTTATCTCTTTGCTGTCACCTGTGAGACTACCCCAAGCTAATTAACCTGCCATAACTGCAAAATCATCCATGCACACTTTCAAACTTCTAGTATTAGAAATATTTCTCAATTAGTGAAATCAGTAAATTCACATGCAAGCTTAATTTGATTTTTTTATATATCCCCTGGCTCTGCTCTACCCACCTCACCTGTTCTATGTTTCTGATCTCCTCAGGCTGTATTTCTGAGCATCTCAAAGCATGCCATGTAAACCATTTTATCTGAGTGGTGTGATGATTCTTCGTCCTTGTGGAATATGGTTACAGCACTCTATTGCCCTAAAGTAAGGTTGATTTATACATATTTTCAGGAGAAAAGGAAAGAATTCCTTTCTGCTCTCCAGACAATGATCTGCTCTTATCACTAAGGCATTGTGGAGTCTCCTTCTCTGGAGACACTCAAGACCTGCCTGGATCTGTTCCTGGGTGACTTAGTCTAGATGATCCTGCTCTGGCAGGGGGGTTGGACTAGATGATCTTCTAGGTCCCTTCCAGCCCCTAATATCTGTGATTCTGTGATTATCTTGTTTGCTAGCTCCATAATCTATATTTGAAAACTCATTAAAAAACAATTGTTCTCGATTCTGGTTTTGCACAGCCATTTTTTCCTGGTTATAACTATGCATATACATAACAATACTTCAGCTGTAGTGTTTTGTACATTTTTCCTTTAAAGAAGTGCAGGGTCTTTCCTTATTCTGAATCTTACTGACCAAAGCTGGACGTTTATGAAACGTAAGGAGTGATCTGAAGCAGACTTTCCACCAGATACAGACAGTCCTATTTGCCAGAAAGATACTTTAGCCCAAAAGAAGAGTTCATGCATCCTTTAACAAAACAAACACACTTTTAATCCCCTTTTCCCCTGCCTACTGCAGGGAGTGCTGAAAGCTGTCTTAGCTCATAGCAGAGGAAGTAAATTTTGTGTTTAAGTACTTTAAAATCTGTGAGCAAGCAATTCACACCATCATTAAAATCCTTTAAATGACTTCTTGGGCTTGAGGACTGAAGCTGCATTTATTCCCAAGAGTCACTCTAAGTACAGGAAATTTTTTGATGCTGTTCCACTGTGGTGGTCCCTTTGCTGCCTGAGCTGTGTGTTTCAGCTGGGTGAACCTGGGTCTGAGGATCTAATTTAGTTTGCCTGTGTCTGTTCTGTCAAGTGAGCAAGACAAGATGGGGCTGCTTGTTCCAGCATGTCTCTACAGCACCTCCTGCCACAGGATCTTAGCATTGGTTAAGTCTCCCAGATGCTAACGTTAATGATAATCATTAATATAAGATACTAATGAGATATATAATAATAAGATAGTAATTAGTAGTCTGCATTTTACCTACAGTTCTGCTAGAACTGTTAGGCCTGTTGAGCCAATAACTCACCCTCCATGACAAACATCTCCCATCTATGTTGCTTTACAGTTGACCTAATTTAGTTCTGACTGTTCTGCTCAGCTGACTCTGACAATAGTGTTCTCAAAATGCCCATACTGTGAGTTCCAGACTTACCCTAAAGCACAGCTCCTTTAACTTGGTCATTTTATTTTTCATTTCATGGCTATATGTGATATGGACCCATCTAATGTATTTTGAAGTGGAAAATGATAATCAGAAATAAATAAAAAGAAAAATTACTTAACTGCTGCTTTGTTTCTGCTGCTGCTGAAGAAGTAAAAGTAAAGTCCATTTAGTGTAATGAAGGTGTTTCAGTATGTGTGGCCATGGAGTTATTCCATTGAAAGTAAAATGTGTGAATGTTGGAGCAGTAGCCAAGCAATGAGGAAGTTAAGTGGATGAGACTGTTGGAATGGAAACAGAAATCATTAAATGTATGTGTCAGGATTTTGACATCTGACTGTGACTTGAGGCAGTTCTGCAACTGATACTGAAAAGAGAAAAAAAGAAACAGCCTGTTAAAAGAAAAAGGTTTTCAGACTTTGCAGATCTAAAATATAAGGCATTCACACACATCACTGAAAAAGCTCCTCCAGTTTCCATATGTTGCATTCTGGAATCCCTGTGTTTGTGGTGGTTACCAATGGAGAGCTGGGCTGGGGCCCAGCTGGAGGAATGCTGCTCCCCCCTGGCAGCAGGGCCTGTGGGCTCCAGAGCCCTGCCTGGGTGAATGAAATGGATGCTTAATTCTCTTTTCTTCTACTCCTCTATGTGTCTCCCTCTGTATCTTACACAAACTTTGAGTCATTAGTGGACTGCCTGCTGTAGAGATCTCTGGGCTTTACAAAACCTGGCAGTTGCTCTGTCACTGGAAAGGAGATCTAAATCAAATCACAGCAGAGAAGAAAAATTTCTCTTATGAGAGCTGTCACCTTGCTTTTAAAGATGGCTGGGATTTGAAGGGGGAAAAAGTATTCAGAAAGAATGTGTTTCCATAATCCAGCAAACTTTTTCTAGCTTGAAATATTTTATCATTGTACAGGGAGTTTTCTTTTGTCTCCTTGGTCTCTGTGACCTCATATATGCAACTCTGGTCCTTCACATCCCAGTGTGCACAGTAATCTGCATTCTTCCCATGGGAGACAGGAGACCCTGGCTGGGAGAATTTCAGTGCACAGCTTCTGAAATTAAATAATGTGATGTTGGTATCAAGTACGAATATTATTGATAAACATCAGTTTCCAGATAATTATTGAGTCTTGGGTCCTGTGGAATAAATGGGGCTATGGATCTGATAGCAACAGGACTGTGGTATGTCTCTGTTCTCTAGTCCCCTTGAAAAGAATGATAATAAAGCGCTTTTAATTATCCAGAGCTCAGCACTGCAGCTGGACTACAGGAAAGATGTGAATTGTATCTCTGCCGTGGTGAAATGTGCTTGGTTCTGCATATGAGATGTTGCCAATATCGTGTCTCCACCTGTTCATTGTGAGTGTACAAGCCTTCTGGGGACTTGGTTTCATCACACTGAAATCACTGCAGTTTTTTTCCTTGGTCTCTAGTCATGTGAAGAAAAAAACAGGCTAATGAAAGTGCCCCTGGCACCAGAGTGAGCACCTAACTCCAGTTCTTGCCCCTTTGGCAAATGAGATCGGTATCAGCTGCAGTGTATTTCCCTGGAGAGGAAAATGCTTTGAGCAGCTTGCTTAGGATTTGTTCTTCAGAGTGCTGTGCTCACATCACTGGCGAGTGACACCCGAAATACCTTTGTGATCTCTTCTTCCTCTTGTGAACGCTCCGTGTGCAAGATGTGCTGTGACTTCTACAAGCTATAGTTGTTTTCTGGAATCTTGAGCTACGGGACATTTCCAGTCCAAAAGGCTTCATTTCAAGCTCCAGTTGGGCAGCGGTTGATAAAGCATCCCTTGTGTCCCCCTGGCAAAGCCAGGCTGTAGGCGCTGGAGGAAAGAACCGGCCGTGAGAGCAGCTCCACCCGGCTGTGATGAACGTGCTCGATGGATTCTCAGCTGTGCTGAGCTTGGCCCGGCTGAAGGAGCAGTGGCACAGAGCCACGGCCCCAGCCTTTGATGCGAGGCCAGGCAGGGGCAGGGCAAGCTGGCTGCGTGCTTTGAAGCAAGCCAAGGGGTGCTGGAGAGCGGGCAGCTCCCGTGTGAGGCAGGGGTTGCTAACCCGGCTGGCTGCCCAGCCCCACTGGGCGGTGCTCCCCTCCGAGCCCCTGCCCAGCTTGGGAACTATCAGTTGTCACCAGGAATCCCGACTGCAACTTTGCAGTTACTGCTTTTAGAAGTTAAAAAAACGGCCGAAGTCAGAAGCAAAAATACTGCCTGTTACATTACACACAGA
>JANHGL010010523.1:21548-33055 GCA_024611195.1 Ceyx melanurus | reverse complement strand
GGACCTCATCAATGTCTATAAATATGTTAAGGGTGAGTGTAGGGAGGATGGAGCCAGACTTTTCTCAATGTCATCCACTTACAGGACAAGAGGCAATGGGAGTAAGTTGGAGCACAAGAAGTTTAGGGTAAACACAAGGAAAAACTTTTTCCCAGTGAGGGTGACAGAGCTCTGGAATGGGCTGCACAGGGAGGTTGTGGAGTCTTCATCTCTGGAGACACTTAAGACCCGCCTGGATCTGTTCCTGGGTGACTTGGTCTAGGTAATCTTGCTCTGGAAGGGGGTTTGGACTTGATGATCTTCTAGGTCCATTCCAACCCCTAACATTCTGTGATTCTGTGATCATTTTCTCACTCCCAGGTTCACATCCTTACCATGTCTTATTCTGTGCTGGGGTGAAACTTGGCCAGGCATTAGCTCTGACCACAGCTGATCTCCATTGGAAGCAAAAGCCCAAAAGGAATTATGCTGTGCTCCAGCCTGGCCCTGCACCTGGGTAACAGGAGGTCTAGGACTTCTGGCAGATTACATCTAGAGCACCATGGCTGCTCTAGATGTAATCTGTACTCACCCAAGAGGCAAACCTCTTAGGAAAGGAAGAAGTGTTAAAACACATGCCAGATAACTAAGTCCCCACTGTGGACCAGGATGGACTGAAGGTAAAGAAGCCTCATATCCAGGCAAATAAAGACAAAAAGACAGTGGCTACAGCGAGAGTGCTCATGGCACAGGATTATATCCTATAACTGAAACACTAAGTTTAAGAGAATTTCGGTGCTTTTTGGGAAAACATTGTCCCATTCAAACATCCCTCAGGATTTAAGAGGCAATTGACAAGTGTTGCATGCTTTCATGTTTGTTGTTTGTTTAGTTGTTTTTTTTTCTTAAAGACAGTTACTTTTGCTTCATATTCTCTAGAGTGTGTTTCAGTATTGGGCATAGTGTCTATGAAGAGCAAGCAGTCTGTATGAAAGAAAGACTAGACCTTCAAAAGGCCAGGCATATATTTAAAGAAATACCACATAGCTTTTTAAGTTGTTAACACTTCTGTCTTCAAAATCAAACACAGACCGTGTCTATAGAAGGGTCCACATCCATTGTAGGTGGAAGGCGTATCCTTTCACAGTCTCACACACAAAAATTAGCAGCACTCGGGAAGAACCTCCCCCTGCCTCAAACCCCATACCTCAGCAAGCTCCTAATGGCTTCTGTCTTTGTCCCCCGTCTGTTTTGCATATCCTTTTCTGTCTGCATAAATTTGTTCCTCCTGGACTGCTCTGTGGCCAGCGTCCCCTATGCCACTGTTGATAATACAGTCCCTTCTCCACTTTCCATGTGGAGAGGCAGTGACCACAGGGTCAGACTCATACTCTAACATGTGCTGTAATAGTAGCTCAGTTATGCCCAGCAATAAGCAGATAGTTAAAACTGAATCCACTTTGCTTCCATAATATCTGATCTATGTGTATATGAAGATGTGATAAAGGCTCATTTTCTGCTTAAACAATCAAACATTTTGTACCCCAAAAGTCTTATTTGTCCATAACCTTTATTTGTTCTAGTGTGCATGTGGGTTCTGCTTGGATGACACCTCTGTCTTTTATGAGATGTCATTATGAAGACATCATCTATAGTATGTGGCAAACACTGGATTGGAATATATGATGTTTGCTCTACATGCTCTCATAGAGGCGCCTTCCATCTTCTCTTCAATGACATGACCTTCCCAAATACAGAGCAGGACTTCATACAAGGTCCATCTGTCACTAGTATTACTTACAGTGGGTAGGGCTTTAGCTCAAAAGCTGCCCCACTGATTTGCACTAAGTAGTATTCTTGCTCCTGGAGTAAATTACTGCTCCATGGGAGGACTGAATGAGTTTAATGAGCTGCACCGAATTAGACTCTCTTCTTTCAGAACCAGCAAAGAAGCCTGTGCTCTTTTTCTGTTTAAGAACTTACATTCTTCCACAGAAAGTCCAAAGTGACTGTTATCTCTTTGTCCCTTGGGCAGTTATTTGCTCTGCAGTGTTTTGGGTTGTTTCCACATCAGGAGGAGTAGTCACTTTGTCCAGGAGGTGTGTTGGAGGAATCTACAATGATAGGTGAACAATCCAGGCATGCCTCCACCAAGAGACTTGTTTTTTCATCATAGTGTGCATATGCACAGCTGCAATAATTTTATTACAACTAAACTCACTGCTCCAAATCTGCATCTTCAGTTTGAGCTCTTTTCTTTCCAGGATCAAGGGAGCAGAGCTGCTTGATCTCATAAACCAACATGAATATAAAGAGAGGAGTGCCCTCTTGCTAGGTCTTTGTGCAATGCCATGTGCTATCACTTATGCTTTTCGGTTTGTCCCATTCCGTGTGTTTTGGGGATAGATTATACTGAACACCTCACGCCAAACCTTAGAGTTGGAGCAGAAGTGCCCAGTGATGGGCACTGGGAACTGTGCTTTGGAGCTGTCTGCTGGCACTAGACAGCTTTGGGTCCTTTTGCCTTTGTGAGCTTGCCATTCCTAGAGGATTAGGGTCTTTCTAGCCAATGTCAAAGAGAAGAGGAGAAGCATTGGCTTCAGCTGAGATGCAAGCCCTTCAACAATAAAGCTGTCTGTCTTTGCTTTCACTATGGGAAACCATGGCTGAAGGCATCACTGTAACTTAACTCCCCTGATCTTATGTGAAAGTTGGGCACTGAGTTTCTTTCTACTTGTGTTTCTGAAAGTGACCTACTTCAGGAAGCTCTGAACTAGCCTATGACAAGGGTTATAAGAACATGTCACTTTTTTTGTGTGTGTGTGTGTGTGTGTGTTTTATGAGGAAAGTGCAAGTAAGTCCTTGTTTTGGGAGATTTCACACAAGTTCACACTGAGTGTTAATTGGTGGCACCATACCACTGTCAACAGTTCATATGATAATAATGTAGTATCTCCTGATGAAGCCAAACTTCCTTAATGACAGCAGTCATGAAAACAAGTTGCAGATGGGTTTCACAGCTGTACTTAATTCCAGCAACTATATACAGGAACATTTAATGAATTGTAAACAGAAGGACATAGGAATGTCATAGAATTGTTTTGGTTGGAAGAGACCTTCAAGCTCTTCAAGTCCAACCATTAACCCAGGACTGCCAGGTCACCACTATACCATGTCCCACAGCACCACATCTACACCTTTTTTAAATACCTCCAGGGATGGGGACTCTACCACTTTCCTAGACAGTCTGTTTCTGTGCCTGACAACCCTTGCTGTGAATACTTTTTTCCTAATATCCAGTGTACACCTCCCCTGGTGCAACCTGAGGCCATTTCCTCTTGTTCTATCACTTGTTACACAGGAGAACATATCAACCCCTACCCCACTACAACCTCCTTTCAGGTAGTTGTAGAGAGGGATAAGACCTCTCCTAAGACCCATTTTCTCTGGGCTAAACAACCCCAGTTCCCTCAGCCCCTCCTCACAAGACTTGTTCTCTAGACACTTCATCAGCTTTGTTGCCCTTCTTTGGATACACTAAGAATGAAAAGTAGTAGCCTGTAACATTCCCAGAAAGTATCCATCCCCACCAAAAGCTTTCCCATGTAGCTATGAAAACACAACTTTTCCAATAGTCATTAAACTCTCTGAAGGTAGGACTAAATTCTCTTGCTGGTGACCTCTTCAAGACTGCCAATGTGGTGGTAACCCTAGGCTGTTTTGATTCCACTGGTGTGGGGCAGCTGCAGCATGGGAGATGGTCAGTTAGGATGGTCAACAGGATTGTTGAGCACTGAAAACTTCTTGATCCTTCTTTTTCTAATGTAGAGTGATAGAGATACAGTTACCTTGTATAGTTGAATAATGAAAACTGTGATCTTTCACCCCCAGAAGTGAAGGTTTAAAAAATAAAAATAAAATTAAAGAAAAAATAAAGAGTAAGAAATTTGGAATGACTTTTGCTAACCCGTTACCCTACACTCCATTAGCTGTTGTATCTAATGCTATCCTCAGTTCTCAAGGCAAAAACTGATCAGAATTGTTAATGCTAAAAAGTATGTTAGAAGTGGTCTAGTACACTGCTTTGAAATAAATGCAAGGTGAACAGCTCCTCTACTAACACGGAAGCACTTCAGCAGGTATGTGCTTGTACAATACAATATATTAATGGAGGAAAGAATCAGTCTCTAGGCTGGTCATAAACTTGAGAAGTAGGGAAACAATCTGTGGCAAGTTCTTTGCAGCTGCAATGAATGATGGGGCAAATTCAGCAAAGTCATGTCTAATCTCAGGCATTGGGCTCATCTGATTCCTACCAGCTCTGAAAATGGAAAGACAAAAGAGACCAAGTCAGATGGGAATCCAGCCTCAAACATGTGAAGGCTTGGATCTTCCAAAACCAGTTAGGTTCTATCAACAAAAAAAATATCTCAGAAATTGTGAAGAAAACATTAATCATAATGCAGATCTTTTTAGTAGCTGTCTTTTGAGGGCATACATTGCAAAGATTTCAAGTTACTCCTTCCTTAATTAACCATTTGTCTCCAGAAGCTAGAGCTTTAAATAGACTGTCACAAGAAATCTGTTGCAATTGCAAGATTTGACAATACTGATAGAAATGTTTTGAACAATGTGAAAATCCAAAGCTTAAACACTAGATGGAGTAGTTGGACAAGAATGAAACATATTTGTAAAGCAACTCTGGTAACAGTCACTAAATACTTTTAAATCAGAGGCTTGCTTAGTAGCAAGACACAGCATATGAGAGTATGTTTCTTCAGAAGCACCAGTTCAGAGGCTCGATGTATGCTGCTTAATTCTTGCTTTGAAAACAGTCACCAGGTTCTCCCTTCAGCTTCTCTGCTCTGAAGTCCTGAAGCATCAGCACAGAGATAATGGGTTGGCTCTGCACATTACTGAGCTGCAGGCAGTCCCCAGATAAACAGCAAAACAGCTTCACATGCTGCAGAAAGTTGTTCTGCTTATCTCAGGTACAAGAAAGGAGGTGACTCTATGAGCTTCTTCCTCCCTGTCTTATCTTTTTTATTCTTTTTCCCACTCTCTTAGGTTGTGATATTTTGGGAAGTACTGCTGCCCCTGCTACCTTAAGTATGATTTGAGCCCACCATTCATCTTGTCTCTTCATTCCCAAGCCCTGTATCATTCTCCCCTTTTTGACAGCACTGCTGTTTGTGCAGCTGCTAGCTAAGTCAGGTTGGAGAGCTGATACAGCAGAAAAGTCACTTGACCAAGTGAAAAAGAATATGGTTGAGGTACCTGTGTGATCTTTCAAACATCTGTTCTCTCCAGTGAAGGGACGCTAAGGCAGAGACGAACACTTGTGGGTGCAACAGGGATGCAGAAGATAAAGGCCACTGAAGAGATGTCTGTGTTATCATAGCCTTTGCAAGATGTAGAAAGCCCGGTCAGGGCCCAGGACCCCATTCCTTCAGGAATCTACAGAGGCAGAATGCAACAACCCAACACATCAGTGAGAGGTGAAAGTAAAGCAGTACCTCTGGGTGCCTGAGCTGAGCCTTTGGCAGGGGGAAGTTTTACACCCGCTCTTCACCTCTGTGAGAGCTACACAGAGCAATCTAAGGGGTCTGGCTCCAGGTGCCAGCCCTGGTTTGCACATCTGTGGCAAAGCAACCAGCAGAGCCCTGTGCCTGCTTTCTGTCAAAAGCTTTCTAGCCCTAAGTCATCTGAACTTCAGCTCTGGGCTACCCCACCTCCTAGCACCTCACCATTCAGGGGATACAATGTGCAGTCTGTTTGTGAAATGAGGCTCTGGAGGCCTAAAACAAATTGTCCTTAATGGGACAATGGGGCCCAAGACAGTGGTGGGCATTCTTTCCCCTCTGGTCCTGCAAGGACAGCATCTCTCAAGAGCAGCCATTGGCGAGTGTGCTTTTGACCTTTTCAACTTATTGTATTGGTATCTAGCCAAACAGTTTAAGTTCATCTGTAGCATGTGATGGTCAGGAAACAGAGGAATGACATGCATGCTGGTTCCTACCAAGTAATAAATTGCCTTTTGTGGCGCTGTGAATGAGGCCTTTGCTGCTGATGGCCAGATGCCCCCCCTGTGCTGTGCAAGCACAGAGGGGAGCAAAGAAAACGTTAAAGGTCTTGAGAAGCTCAAACTAGAGGGAGGTGCAGAAAAAATCTTCCCTCTTTCTTCCTTGCAGGTCACAGTAGATCCTTGCAGCATTTCTTCATGGATGAAATCCTGACCCCAATGCAGCAGGGGGGTTGAAACTGACACAAACAGGGCCATCACTTCACCCCATGTAATTTGGCATCTTCTTAAGCCTAAAAGCAGCAAAACAAAAGCTTCTCCAGGGCTGCTGAGCAATGTGTGTCAGCTCCTTTGAACACTCTGCAGCTGATCTTCAGGCCTAAATTTACTTCAGTGGTCTGTATATTCCTCTCAGGGGACAGAAGTCCAGACCTGACCTCAGCCTGCCATGGCCACAGCTCCAGTATGAGCCTGACAAGAAGGTCATGTGGTAAAGTCAGCAATAATTGAAATCCAATTAAAAAGTTTTTATTAAAAAAAAAAAAAGTGATACTTTAATATTCAAATTATATTGCTCAGGAAAACATTTGAGTTCAGCTAAACTGAGGTAGTTTTTCCTGTACCTGTGTTTTTCATTACTGGAAAAATAGAATTTTTAGCTGCTTGTTGCTTTACACATTGTCATGGTGGCATATCTGAGGTGAGGAACCCACTAGCTATAGTCATTGAGACTATAGTTGCCAATGATCCTTTTCTTCAAAGCTAAGAGGCACTGCTGCTGGTCAGTGAAGATATTTGGTGAGACAGAATTTGAATTTCCATGCTAAACAAAAGACTTCTTTGCTATGAGAATGGTCAGACTCTGGAGCAGCTACCTAGAGAGGTTGTGGAGTGTTTGTCTGTAGTGACACTCTAGACATGACTGGATAGAGTCCTGAGCAATCTGCTCTAGTGGATGCTGTCTAAGTAGACTGTGGGACTGTAAGATGTCCAGAGGCCTGTCCATGATTCTGTGGTTTAAAACACCCATGTTGTTGTTTGCACAAACCTGTGCTTCCTTTTTGTTGGAGATCCATGCTTTCCATTGAATCTCTGCCCAGCACTTACAGCCCTGGAAAATGTGCAGGTGGCTTTGCAGGTGACTGTGCAGTGGCCTGGCAGAAGCTTATCTTACTGGGTGTCCAGCTGCTTGCTTTTCCAACCTCCTTCCAAGATACTTGTAAATACAACATTCACTTTCTCATCAGATGGCTGTCTATAGATGTAGCAACTATCTTCTGTGTTGACCGTGGTGAAATGCACTTGTACACACAGACAAGCTCCATTTTGAACTTCTGGTACTGGAGTCACCATTTACAGTACAAAGCCTGTTTACAGCTTGTATTCTGCATCCACTTCTTTTTCAAAAGCTTATGTAGTACATAGTCTTCATGCTGATGCTCTGCACAAGGTTGAATCCCACATCCTTCTTCCCTTTTGTCTCTCTCCCCATTGTGAATTTTCTTAGTCCAGTGGCCATTGGAAGCAAGTCTCTAGTTTTGAGTTATTTGAATTGCATAGTCTTAGTTATTGACTGACACATGGATTTTAGCTATTCTTTATGTCATATTTCTTCCCACAAACACTGTGGGACCAAAATATCTTGTTCTTCTAGGAAAAAGGTATAAACCTAACGCACATTGAGTCCCGACCTTCCCGACTCAACAAAGATGAGTATGAATTCTTCATTAACTTGGAAGGCAAGAATGTCCCAGCACTGGACAAAATCATCAAGTCGTTGAGAAATGATATTGGAGCAACAGTCCACGAGCTTTCACGAACAAAGAAGAAGGACACTGGTAAGGACACTGAAAAGGGTAACATTACAAGGTATATTTGTGTCACATACTTAAATGACTTCTTAATCCTATAGCAAAAGATTTCCTCTTGGATCTGTATGGCTGCAGTTCTCTCCCTCTGGTAAGCATGTCTGTGTTGTAAAATTTTCATTTGGAGATTTTCTCTTAGTGTAAAGTGCTGTGCTCCATCTTTTTCCATACTTCTGACAGGTCTTCTGGGAACTGGTGTTATGGTGTTATCTTGTTATCTGGTTGGTTGGCAGCACTCATAGTCTCTTACCTATGACTTTATAGTCATAGTTAAGAGTCTCTCAACAACTTATTATAGTCTCTTAACAACTAGCTTGTTGTGGTAGCTTGTTACACTACCCATACCTATATTTAATGCAGATAGGTTAGCTTATCAAGTCTAATGACATGTCCCCTGAATCTCTGTCTGTGGGAAAGGTCTCATAGCTTTTGGACCACTGAGCACTGAAAGCCACAAAGCTTGTACTCTTTTAGATTTTTCCTGTTTTCTGCTGACCTGAGAACTTAGGAGAAAGACAACAGGATATCTGTGGGGGATGCACTACATCTGTGTAGTTACTGTTTGCCCTGATTCAAAAAACCCACATATACTCGATCACAATTTAAAAGGGAAAACAGTACCAGCAAAATCTGCAGCTTCATGCATGGGTTTGGCATGCAAATGGTAGATTGATTCCCTTGAGAAATCCAGGCCTTGATCTGCCTTCTTTTCCCTCCCATCTGATAATAAACCTGTATCTGCTCAGTACCCAGCAGAGTCAAGGCTCTGCAGTACCCTTTTGTGGAAAAATGTCACCAATTAAAAACTGTCTTCCTAAGGAAGGTTGTCTCTCTGGAGTTCTCAGAGAGGTCACCAAGGCATTATCCTGGAGACATTTGCAATACCTGTGTATTTGGCATCCCAGGTGGAGGACTATCCTATCTTGAACACTTCCAGAGAGTACTTATGTGTAAATAAGCTGTATTTTAACTTCTAAGTGATACACAGATCCCCTGAACCCAGTTAGACTTCGCAATTTTTATAGTGAGTCCATTCAGAGTCAGTCCAAATAGATCCAGCACTGTCAGGTGAGTATCTTATGATGGTGATAGGGCATCTTAAAAATAAATGTAAAATTTAAAATGAGAAGACAAGGAGAAAAATCTCACAAAAGGTCATGTGGTCTGTCCCCTAGTAAAAGGCAGGACCAGTTAAAACATTGTCTGTACTGAGAAGTGGAGATCTGGGCTCCAAGTCTCTGGATTGCAGGTCTGCTTTGCTTTGACCAGTCTCACTTGTACTGAGAGCTGATGCCTTCTTGTCCTGCCTGCCTTGGACACTGGCAACAGAAGATACTGTCCCTCTTTACACCAGTCTTTTCATTCTCTGGTGACAGTATCCTGCCCAACCTTCCTTTCTCAGGATGCCTGGTTTCTAGGCTTATGACTGATCTTGTCACTCTTCTCTGGAGTATCTCCAGTA
Source organism: Ceyx melanurus (assembly GCA_024611195.1). Classification (NCBI taxonomy): domain Eukaryota; kingdom Metazoa; phylum Chordata; class Aves; order Coraciiformes; family Alcedinidae; genus Ceyx; species Ceyx melanurus. Next base: position 23,724 of record JANHGL010010523.1, on the reverse strand, counting down.
GATTAGATAAAACCTCCTGTAACTATGGGGTATAAGGACTCTCATGCTCTGATGAGCAATTAATTGAGTATTTATTAGACCAGTTGTTGCTCATTTGCTGTTTATATGATGGATCCTTCACACAAAGCCCAGCTGTCTTCTAGATTCTGCTTATTCAGGTAGGAATTGACGGTAAAGGGTAGCATAACAAAACAGTGACAGTGAAGTACTGTCACAGTGCCTTCTCCCTTGCCAGATATCTGTGGGGCACCATAAATCACTCTGGCATGAACTTTATGCTGTAGCAGAAGCAACAAGAGCCTAGTCCTGTGCAAGGCCTGTTAGGGATTGGTGTCATCCTCATGGGGCAGAGAGGACTGCACTCCTGTACTGTACCCTGGAGCTGGCATGCCCCTTTGCACACCTGGATTTACTTTCTGATTTTGGTCTCATTAGACCCTGTCTACTGGCTGTTGCAGTGTCATCATTGTGGGACCCTTGCACCTCTGGTCTGAGATGAGAGGAGGGGAGGAAAAGTCCTATGGAGTGACCATACCCCCTGCTCCCCATTCTCCCTCACACAGGTACATTTGAGTCCAACACCATCCACCTACCTCTACAAATTTTGGGTTTGCGGATGCCCCCTCACTTTTGCTACTGGAACTAGGGTTGCTCTGCCACCCACTTTGGTGGAAGCAGGAGTAACTCTCCATTCCTGTAAGAAAGCTCAGGGAAATCAGTTGTAATTCTAAGAAAAGATTTTGTGAGTTGTACATGCTCCTAAATCTCAGAGATTTGATGGAGCTGGGGCTGCTCAGTACAGTGTGGTTGTCCAGCATCCAGTCTGAGACATACTTAAATGCCTCTTCAGATAACAGATGTGATTTTAATAGGATTTCAGACTTCAAAATACTTTAAGTCTGTATCTTCCTCTTCCTTCCTAGGAACAACATGAAAGGACATTAATACCATCTTGAGGTCGGTGCTGGTAATCCTTTTACCATTTCCTTTGTGTCCTACCCATGACACAACATTTTTAGATGAAAAAGAAGGCGGCAGATACTCTTTGGAGTCAGCTCTCTCCATTCATGAGATGAAGGGACAAAAGGTTGATTAGGTGATTTATGATCATGTGAAATTAAAGGTTCTTTTTCAGGGGCTTTTTTTATTTCCAGAAGAAAGCTACGGGGCCTAGCACTTTATCATTACTTTTGTTTTTCTAATTACTATTAAGAAGTTAACAATAAACTTTATTAAATAATAAAGTTGTGTTTAAGCATAGGCCACAGTCAGAGACACAGCTCTAAATATCAGCTAAGAAAGACTTATGAGTGAAATTCCAACCTCACATGAGTCAAAACTCCCATGGTCTTCTGTAGGGTTAGGATTTCACTGCATGTTACTGTGTTGATCAAAGTTTTTTTGAGCTAGATTATCCTGTCAGTGTTGCAGAAAGGGACTTGATCCCCTTCTGTCTGAGAGGATAACTTGTTTTTGTTAGTTTCAGTAACTCAAAAATAGGTGGGAGCAAGTTATTGGGGAAGAAAGAGAGGAAGGTTGACATTTATTATTTTTTTTCAATTTCAGCTGCTCTCATTAGTAGTAAGGGTCCAATCAAACTGAAATCCCCAAAGAGCTATATTTTAAAAGGTCAAATAAGCCCTTCTTAGGGGATGAACTGTGGGTGGCAATTCTAGGTTGAGGCAGCCACAAGGGCAGAGTGGGATGGGAGCAGCCTGAACTATATGAAGTGTGTCAAGATGCTGTCTTTTATCAGTGATGGCATTAACAAATAACAGGCCTCATGGTGCCTTTCGGTCAGTTTGCCTTTCAAATGTATCCTCCTGGCAAATTTGATCGTAATCCACTTGTGTGAAATTTTATTCCTAATACACAGAATGAGAGCAGTATGCCTCTGGGAAGCATATGTCAGAAATATGGTTTATTGTGATATTGTTGCAGTCTTCTCAGTGGGCAGGTAAAATCTGGGAAGCTTTTCTGCTGGAGGCAGTCTGGGACCTGTTTTTTTCATTTCTGCCTGAAGATGCTTCTTTGCTATGGATTCATTTTACTAGCTTTTTTTTTTTTTTTTTTTTTTTTTTTTTTTTTTTTTTAAATTTTTTTCTTTTTTTTTGTGTTCGGCACCTCTTGTTTTTTTTGTTTATTTCTTTTGTGAGTCGACGGGGGGGCGATTGTT
>JANHGL010010523.1:0-21538 GCA_024611195.1 Ceyx melanurus | reverse complement strand
TGGTGGGGGGGGTTTGGGCTTTTTTTTTTTTTTTTCTGCTTGGATTTTTTTTTTTGCTTTGGTTTCTTTTTTTTTTTTTTTTTTTTTTTTTTTTTTTTTTTTTAATGTGTCAATATTTCTCAGTTTCCTGTAGGAAGCACACAGTGCCTTTCTTGGTGTACTGCTTTGTGGACAGACAGAGAGGAAATGTCTGTGTTCTTCCCCTGTTGTATAATTTAATGTTTATGTGTTTTATTGGTCATGGGACACATGAATGGCTTCCCCCCCCCGTTTTGTTTTGTTTTGTTTTGTTTTTTCTGGTCACTTTAACTGCTTCTAGGGTCTTTTCCCAATCAATTGTAAAATGTAATTTTAGCTTCCCTTGACACATCCAAATGGTTGCAAATGCCAGATTTGGATCTATAGTGTAATTTTAGCTGACAGCAGGCCATCAAAATGCACTAAATCCAAAGGTAGTTTTAGAGCTTTGATTGAGATGGGCTAGCAGTCACTGGGCCAAACGCCCTTTGTAGAGATAGAAAGGTTTGTTGTGAAAACACAGTGCATCTCTTCATGGCTCTTTTTGGAAACAAGCTGGGTGGCTGCAGTCCACTTAGAGGCCATGAATAAAAATAATTAAATATTATTCTGTTGCAGTTTAGGAAAATGCAGACAATTTATTGCATTTCTGAGACAGGCTGGGAGCTGAGGTTCTGTAGAGCTCTTGTTTGCTAAACCCTGAGGCTGATCAAAGCATTCGGAACTGTTTAAAAAAAGGCTAAAACCTGGGCCTTGAACTGCTATAAATTGCATAGACCTGTCTTTGACCCTCCTCACAATGGTCCAAATGGAAGAGTTCTGCAGAAGTCCTCGCTGCCCCTGCTTTGCTGCCTCTCATATAAATGGCTTATTAGCATTCTGCTAAGCATTTGACCCCATGGTAATTTGGTCACCACTTGGGTGTCCAGCATGATCCTATAAATGCTGCTGTTTCACTTACAGACAAATCAATATTTATTACTGATCAGCCCACGTTTGCTCCTCAGACCTTCACAGAGGCCCAGTGTTGCAACAGCTTGCCCTGGCCATTCATTAATAGCCATGCAGACAGACAGAGAGTCTGGCAAATGGGCTGGAGGAGGATGTTGCACACAAAATACATGATAGATTCAGACAGGGAATAACGTGATTTATCTTTTAAATAGTTTCTGTGAGGGCTGGGGAAGGTCTCCTGGCACATTACAGCTGGGCAGAAGACTCAGTAGCCCTTTTACACCCAGGTTCCCTACGGACTTGGTGAAGTGTTTGCCCTGGGGCTGTACTCAGGACCTTTGATTCTTGTTTCCATGAGTGCTGAGAAAATTCAGGACTTTCCAGGACCCAACTTAACATCAGTTTTGCTGGTACGAATAACACTAAGTAACATTTCCCCTTTCATGCAGCATTGTGAGCTCAGAGGTGCTCTCTCTTAGCTACTATTGGTGTCTTGGGGGACCTGTGAGGAGGGCAGAGATCTGCTGAAAATAGGTCATGTACCTATAGATGCTTTTAAGATAAGGTGCTGCTCCTGTGTAGATTTAAAACAAGCCACCTATTTCCGTGCCTGGGACTGACACTGTTATCAGCTTGGGAGTCAGTCTTCTAGAGTTTTTCATGACCTCTGCACCCAGTGCTTTGGGAATCTTGAGAATAAAATGTTTTAATGAAAGTAAGCCACTATTATATATCTGGTCTATCCCTTCTTGAATTTGCAATGATTCAAACCCTGATTCAGGGCAGAAAAACCTACAGATATCATTGCTGAAATCCACCAGAGCTATCATCCCCCACCCGCATAGCCTTTGCCTGCATAGCCAGACCCTTCAGATCATGGTGCATCCCTGAGGATAGTAGTTATTCACTTTTAACACTGACAAATACTTTGCTGAGGGGCTGCCACACAGCTTTCTTTTCTAGTGCCTTATACAAAAACATTTAACAGTGTGCCTCATCCCAGGCTGATAGTGAGGAGTCTGAAGCACAGAACAGTGAAGGAGTTCCCTCACAGTCACATGCTTGGTGGCAGAGCTGAGAGATAAACCTGTTCCTGGCTTTCCATATAGAAAATAGAGTCAGGATGGTTGGATGTACTCACCCTTCACATGTTGTGAGTAATGACGTCTCTAGGACTCAGAGACACTTTTTTCTACTCATCCCCTCTGACTAGTTTAACTCAACAGGTTGGAGGAGCACGAAGGTTGCTAACAGCAAGGTGGGAGATAATTTATGGAGAAACTAGAGAGATAATGGTACATTCAGCAGTTATTTGGGGATCTTCCTAGGACTGCTGCTGCCATCTAGTGACTTGTTTTTTAGGTCAAAGCACAAGGGTGTGCAGATCGGAAAGGGGCAGAGGGGGAAGAACAAAATCCACTTCTACTGGGCTTGAGAATGGGAGGAACAGCCAGGAGCGCTGCCGAGCCACCGGACTGGGTCTCTGTAGCCCAGGGAGCTCTTCCCAGCCTGCCTGAAACAAACGTGCAGGCTCCCAGCAGGAACGTTGGATGGAGCCAGGGTAGTGTTCTGACAGTAGGTCAGCAGAAGCAGATCTGCATGAGGCTGAGCTGTGACCACCCAGACTGTGCCCTGTAAATCTGCTGTTGTTGCTTCAGCTTTTCTGTACAGGTGTCTTGGAGAAACCCAGCACCCCAAGTGCCGTCCATGGTGTTAGGCTCAAAAGAAAGCAAGGCTGAATAGTCCTGGAGACAGAGTGATACTCTTTTCCTGTAGGTGGTCCATTAAGTCTGGGATGAGCCCCATCAACAAGTCACTGCAGGGAGCTCATGAAGCAGCTGCTGGCTGGGGATGAGGTTCACTTGGCACAAACCCCAAAATCAGACAGGGAGGTATGGCTGAGTGGCAGTGCTCCCAGCTGAGCAGAGAGCCACAGATGGAAATGAGTTGTTTTCCAAGCAGTGACTGAGCAAGTGACACCCATTTGTGCAAGAAAGTCACTACATTAACTGCAGACATTTTATTGATAGACTTCAGAGAGAACCCTGGGTTTGAACCAGCAGACTTTTGGGTGATATTAGCTTTGAAGTCCACGTTGTTGACTTGCACTCAACGTGAGGACATGCTAGCATAGTCTGAGCATGGGACACAGATGGAGGTCATGTACCCCTTCCTTAGGACAAGTACAGTAGAACTGGAAGAGGTGCAGAGAGAAATTATGAGAATGCTCTAAGACAACCCATGATTTCTGTGACTTTATATAGCCAAAGTCTCAGCCAGGAAGATGGATGGTAGGTGGAGGATCTGACAAGGAGATATAACATCCTAGGTGACCTGGAGAAGATGAATAACAACACATTATGTTTGTATGAAGGAATTAACATAAATTAAAATAATCAGGTTTAAGACAAAAAGGAATAATTTTTTATATCACATGTAAAGAAATGACAGAGCTCAGTGCTGCAGGGTTTGCTAAGGGCAGATATGTACAAGACCAGAAGAAAGCTTCAAACTAAGTAACAAGCACACAAGTAATTTCTTTTCTCTTTTGTAGTGCCATGGTTCCCAAGAAGTATCCAGGAGCTGGACAGGTTTGCCAATCAGATCCTAAGCTACGGAGCAGAATTAGATGCTGATCACCCTGTAAGAAACATTTACATTTTCTCTGCTTGAAGACAGAGCTAGCAGACTGAGTTTTACATGGCATAGAACAAGATGGATACTGCATTTCTAGGGTCAGAATCAGCCCAATCCCTGGTTATGAAGTAAATCAGACCAAAGGTTGCTATAATTTGAGCAAATATCAGGAGATCTTAAAAGTTATAGTGTCATAAAAAAAAAAGTTATAGCACAAGGGAACCACAAGGACTTTTCCCAGGTGGCTCTGATGTGGTGAATTCAGACTAATTTTGTGAATCACTAGCAACAAAAACTTTGGAAACAATGTATCATAGCCCTGAGATGGGAAGACTGGTTTGTTTGGTTTTTTTTTTCATCCTTGTTTCCATACACAAGATTGATTTTAGTGCCTTGTTAAGTGGTTGTTAAATCTGACAAGATATTTGTATGGTGAGACACAACAAAAGAAAAGGTTCTTGTTTCAAAAAGTTTGTGGTTTAAATGGTAGGATCAGAAAGTTTTGCTCACTGGCTTAGCTGAAAAAAAAAATTGTTCAGCACTCTTTCAGCTCTTCCAGATACAAGAATACTTTCTGCCTCTATTCCCTCTCCAAGCAAACGACAACTTATTTTGTCAAAACATACTGAGTTTCATGCAGTGCAACAGAAATTGCTGCTATTAGTTTAATTGAGATAGAGTGATTATAAATAAATTACATGCAGTACAACAAAAATTGCTGCTTTTAGTTTAATTGGGATGGGGTGATTAGTAATTCACTACCTATTGCTTAATTTGAGATGTGTTATGTATCATGTACAATGATTCTTGATGTTCAGTATGGTCATATGAAAGGAAGAATGAAAGGAGACCCACTAAGTCAATAACCCCCTTGTGTGTCATGCAGGAATAGACCAATACTGTGTATTTGAATAAAAAAAAATAAACTTATATATATATATATAAAGGAATTAATAATATCTGCTCCAGTTCCTAGAGTTAGTTGCTGAGTAGTTTATACACTAAAAAGGAAACTCAGCTGCTGGAGTAAATATGTGTGCAGAGTACACTGCTGGAGTAAATAGAGCGCAGAAAAAGACATATTAAAGAAGCCTGTGTTTTTAATAGTTAGATGATGTGGGATTTAATTACAAATACGTCTATGCCAGGTTAATCTTAGATAGTTCCATCTTTTAGGCCATTGCCTACCTCTTTTGACTTTTACAATCTCCACTCTGCTTCAGCTGCCTCTTGTACTTGGTAGTGCTTTGTGGCATCTCAGTCCAGCTGCACCGTACAGCACTAAGAGATGAATTCATCAACTGCTGCAGTGCCTAGTGAGTTGATGCTATTTGCCACACAGAAGCGTGTCCTAGCTTGGAAGGACATTTTTCCACTTGAGATGATGAAGACACTTCTAGCCCTGAGGAACTTTTAGTCTAAATGCCAAGCACACTTAGGATAGGAGAATGGTTATCCTAGATGAAGATTTAGTGATTATATTTCTTATCTCTGGTTTTATTGGTAATTATCTGCAAAGCTCCAACTCCCAATCACAAGGTCTATTAGACATTCTCTGTAGTAATTAAATTCCTTCAAATGGTTGATTTTGTAGTGCAAATAGGGCTTTTGGGCCTGATAAGTGCCTAACTGTTCTTCCAACAATTTGAAAATGAGCACCTTTAAGCGTGGTTCATGATGAAAATATGATTAAAAAGTCTGACTGAATTGATGAGTGTCTTTCTAATGTGGTTTAACTCTGCTCCTCTAGATCAGCTCAGCTGTGCCAGGAACAGCAACAAGCTTCACGAGAAACCAGAAGGACATGGTTATCTGAGTGCTGTTAAATCAGTGTATTTCTTTTGTGGGAGTTTGTGGTGCAAAAGAACACATTTCCATTTTTTGTAACAAGTAGAAATGAGAGAATGAAAAGACTTGTAGGGCAAGAGGTGTTAGGAGGCTGTGGCTCAATGGCTGCTCTGGTGACCCTGCAGACTGGAAAAGAGCAGTGCCCTGTATGAATCGAGCTGGGCAGGATGGAGGCAGTTTCCCCACTGATGCTTCTGCACTGTTTGGACTTCACCACCCATGACCTTGAGTGCTTATTGAGAGGAAGGCTGTTCACTATCTGCACTTACACAGGGACTGACCATGATTGTTTCTCTTTAGGGTTTCAAAGATCCTGTGTACCGGGCACGGAGGAAGGAGTTTGCTGATATCGCCTACAACTACAGACAGTGAGTGCTCAGCATGTGGGCAGAAAGCAAGCCCACATCTCCTTACCTCTCCCAAAGCTTTCACTGTGTTGGAAATTCCTGTTTTCCCCCAAGCATCCTCCTGCTGTTGGCTTTTCTCTCCTGTATCTTTAAATCTTGCTGCTCATGCATTTATCCCCCAGTCTCAGTAAAACAAAAGTAAATTGTTTCAGGCATATGTTCAGAGAATGCTGCCTGCCTTCTTTCTCCACAACACCCTTCTTCCCTAGCTTTGTTCTGTAATTGAACAACAGACTCCATTGCTACTACAAAGACCTGAGCTTTGAATAAATCTGCTTCTGGTATTCTCCCCATTAAATCAGAACTGGAGGAGGAGTGCTATCATTTACATTAAAGCAGGAGCTGCATACACTATTAAAATAATGAATAACTTATGGTTCTGATGCTAATCCAGTGTCTGATACTCTACTTTTATCATGTCTGACCTAGCTGCAATCAGCAATTTGGGCTTTCATTTCCCAAGATAAATAAATGGAGATGATAAACTCAGAACAGGCTTTCTTGATTGCTTTCAGTGATCAGATCTGTAGGAGAAAAAAATCTGTTCCCAGAGCAACTCACACATTTATATCAGTAGTACTGGGCCTATTACTTGCTGATACTGGTAAAAAATGGTGATTGCAAAGGATAAAGTTAATATATGTTGTACATTTAGAACTCCACTTTCCACAGGACTGCGATGAAAGAGAGTCTCTGAGCCAAAGACGGAATAATCTATAAACTCAAAATATGAGACAAAATTGGATTGATTGATGGAAAGTGAAAAGAAAAAAAAAAAAACGGGTGAAAAAAGTCAGGAGCTCAGTTTATAGATTAAAAAATTGGGTAAGACTTTGTGGCCACATGTAGATGGATCAAATGGCCATTTATAGAGGCATCGTACAGAAGATTTACATTTCCCGCGTAATGTATAGGAAATTTTGGTTTCTAGTTTGCAGACTTTTACCAAATCCTATATAGAAATAAAACCAACAAAAAATATGTCAAACACCCCCTCCTCCCAAGATTCAAACTGAAACCATCTTAGGAAGATGAAACCATTATATTCCAAGATGTAACTAATTAATATTTAGTCTGTTATCCAGGTCCTCAAGACACACTGTAAACAGAGCCTATACAGATCTAGACCTACGTCTCAAAAGCACCTTTTATGTGAAGTTCTTGGACTTTCAGTAAGGTCTTTCAGTAAAACAGGAAAAAGTAAGGTGTAAAAACCCATAACTAGGCTTCTGAGGCTTATGGATTCTGTGTTTTTGGGTGTTGATTCAGGAAAGGCCAGATGGATCTGTGATGTGTCTGCCCTGGGTGCTATGCCTGGTGGACATGCCTTTCATGGTCTATAGTGGGGAGAAGAGGTTAAAAAGGTGTCTCCTGCATGGGTAGACAGAGATGCAGAGATCTGGGCAGGAGAGGTTGGACAACCAGTTATCAGTCTTCAGTGGGAAGTATCTAAAAAGGCAAATGTGCTTAGCTTGTGAAGGTGCTACCCATAGAGAAAGGTTAAGTGGGTCTGTGGTTTGTAGTCTTGTACTCTTCTTCCTGCCATCAATTTAATCTTCTGTGTCTGTCCTTCTGCACCTATTTTGTCCTCTTTCCTCCTTCTCTCTCCACCTGCCTGTGCCCTTTTGTCTTCTCTTTCCATACATGCACCCACTGTAGTATGCTTGATTTTCTTTACTTGGCTTTTAGCTTGCCTCTTCCCTCTGTCTTCTTTTGTTTCTGGTCCTCTTAATCCCTGATTTATTTATTTTTTTAATTGAAATTTTAAAGGTTTTTAAGCCATAGTTCCCCCTGTAGCCCTGGAAGGTGGTTGAGGATTACTTAGGAGTGCTATAGGAACAAGCAACCCCCAGCAATCCTCATAATTCAACATGATGTTTAAAGCTCCACAGATCAAGGACCGATGATACAGGGAGACAGAAAATGATGGTGCTCCAGCAGAGCTGCCCTGAGGCTCAAGTTAAAAATGAGTGACTGGGAGGTAGTGTGGTGTCATCAATAGTTTAACAATGGGTCTCTGGGGTTTGGAAAGCTTCAGCATTACGCCAGCAGTGATGTTAACCCTATTAAGTTACTTAAAAACCCTTTGATTTTTTAAAGCTGCTGGATTCACCTATGGCCCCATCATTATTGCTAAGGAATTTACTATTCACAGGAGGCCTAACTACATTGCTTGTGATTGTCTAATTCCTGCTAGCTTCAATATGAGCTAAGCACATGGAGGCCTGAGGGTGGGATTTGACTCCTGTTACAATTATAAAAAGTCAAACTGTCTGGAGTCTGCATCTGTTACGGCATAAAGCACAGATCAGAATTTCTCTGCCCCTCCAAGAGATAGCGTTTTCTGGAGCTGATAATTTCCCTGTTGTAACCAAAACAATTAATATAATATGTATTAAAGCAAGAAATACAACAGCTGCTCCATATCTAGAAATGCAAATAAATTGAAACCAATGGCCAGCAAATATTTTTAGAATAACATCTTGGTAAGGCAAAAAACCCCCACTAATTTATTTTTACCACAGTAATGCAAGTGGTTGTCTAAAGGCTAATATCTCTGCTGAGGTCAGTAAAGTCATTCCCAGCCTGTGCCTCGGGGCAAGCTAGGCTTCTTTTGCACCTGCATGTCAGACCACAGCCACCTCCTATCCTGCCCCAGCTGTTCCTGGATGCCCCATGTAAAGCTCCTGAATATTATGCTGGTGGTATAGGACATTTTTCTCTGTAACTCATGTGGAGGGTATCAATTTTCTTTCCAGTGGCCAACCTATTCCTCAAGTCACCTACACAGAAGAAGAAAAGAAAACATGGGGAACCGTCTTCAGGGAGCTGAAGAGTCTCTATCCAACTCATGCCTGTTATGAACACAACCATGTGTTCCCACTGCTGGAGAAGTACTGTGGCTACCGGGAGGACAACATTCCTCAGCTTGAAGATATTTCAAAATTCTTGCAGTGTATGTTTGGAGTGTATAAAGCAACAAAATAAAATGAAATGCCTCAGCTGTCAGTGGGGGGTGGTGCATTCAGAGATAGAAAATCAGTCCTCACTTTATCACAGGGTCCCTATGGTGCTTGTTTACAACACTTAGCCTGTGTTCCAGGTCCCTATCTAAAATATCTAGGGGTGCAATGGTACAGATACTGTGATGCTGGTATACATGGGTAGAAAATACCTTGATCTTTCATAGGTAAACTCGGTTTAACTTAAAGAGAGCAAAGAAAACAACATATTTTTGTCTGCTGTGAGGAGTACAGATAAGGATAAATCAAACACACTAGTTGTTTTCTAAGATGTCATTTTTCCCCTTCAGCTTGCACTGGATTTCGTCTGCGCCCTGTTGCAGGCTTGCTCTCCTCTCGAGATTTCTTGGCTGGGCTGGCATTCCGAGTATTCCATTCTACACAATATATTCGCCATGCATCCAAACCCATGTACACACCCGAGCCGTAAGTACTTTGGCACAGGAAATGTGTTGCAGCAAACAGTGGGGTCAGCCCAACTGGTAATAAACATGTTGGACTCTGGAGCACTCCTGGGAACAGAGCTAATGGAGAGCAGTGCTGCTCTCTTTTGAAAACTTTTTCAGATTTCTAGTCTTTTTAACAAGCTGCATCCTCTTCTGCATCTACTTATGGGATGGATGAGATAGTTTTGTTACTGAGGGTTTGCTTGTGTGGTGGCTGGGCTGTGAGAGTGCAGTGTACAAAAGCATTTAGCTTAGCTGTTAGCACCCAAACAGTGGTGTGAAATCTAGTGTAGGAATGACTCAACATGTTGAAAGCAAGCTTTTGGCATCAAGATAGAGGAAGCCCAGCTCATTGATCCCTTCTCTTTTTCAGTTTTATGCTGTAATGTTTCTACTTGTCCCTGTCCATTGTCCCTTTTCACTTGTTTTCTAAACAATTTTCTTCCTCTGCTTTATATTCTTTCATTTCTAACTCCCTTTCTTACCATTTCTTTGCTTCCTGCTTCTATCCACAACCTCCTTTTCCCTTCCATACTTATATCTCTCATTCTTCTGATTTTTCTTGCTGCTTCTGCTCACTTCATTCTCATCCTACACAAAGCTAGGCTGTGTTCCGCAGACCTAGCCCTTCTGGGAGCATCTTACCCCTCTCCCTTTTCCATCTCACAAAATCACTTTCCTGTGTCTGATAAACATAGCAGTCTCTAGGTGAGTCCTTTCCCAATATTCCTGTCCAGCTACAACTTCAAATTGTGGTGCAAATAGTCCTATCTGAGGAAGGACAAGTTTCCACCTCTCAGTGTGGGAGGCTGTATGCCTGGATTTGAGCTCTTGAGGTACATGTTGATACCATGGTGAATTTTCTCAATAGCCTGAATTTCATTTAAAGAGATTTCTTGTCCTTGAGACTAAAAAGTCCATGCTGTCTTTGGTGGGCTGATTTCTGCCTGGGCTTTCCTGAGCTGCTTGGGCAGTTGAATGGATGGTTTTCTTCTATAAAGAAAAATAATTTATCATCCATCCTCTGAGGGATACATGACAGCAAAATTAACTGAAATGTGCAAGCATTTTCATCACAAGAATAATTTTAGAGCAAAATCTTTTCTTGTGAGTCTTGAACAGTATTAGCTGGTAGGAGCAAACATACTGCACTCTTGTCTATGTGTTCACTCTAGGGTAGTCATCTGGCATTGCTGGACTGTTTCTACATTAAAGTTGTTAAAATGCCATGTTTTCCTGCAGTGATATTTGTCATGAGCTACTAGGACATGTGCCTCTCTTTGCTGATCCCAGTTTTGCTCAGTTTTCCCAGGTAAGTTACTCAGTGGTTATGCTATTTATATAATTTAATACACCAGAGACTAGGTAATTCAGAGGATGAACCACTAGCTATGATGGGTGAGGTGGACTCACCTTTAAGCATACCATTTAAGAGTGGCTGAGGCTTATTTTATGTTATTTATAATAATTTATGTATTACTTGAAATCTTGACACTTAGGTGTCAACATAAATTCAAAATCCAAGCATTTGTCCTGTGTGAGTTGTTTTTTTACAGACAAACACTTTGAAGGCCATAATTTTAAAGCCTTTTTGTAGATGTTGATCCTTCTGAGCAAAGTTAAATGGCTCATGAGTCAGATTAATTATTCCCCCACCATGCAACCCAAATGGTAGGGAAAATTGTGATTTTTGTTGTTGTTTGTTTTCCATTGAAGACACAGAAGAGAGTGAGGAACTGTCCCAGCTACAAACATGAGAGAAGGCTAGAGATGAGCTTTCTCTTTGATAGTGTTAATGTCTCTGAAAAAAAAGCCAAACCTCAGCGAAAGATTAAACTTTTGTCTACATCTTACCAGAAAACATGAAAAGACACAAAGAGAGAAAGTCATAAAGAAAACTAGAAAGCAAGAAGGAAAGCAAGCAAGCAAGCAAGTGAAAAAGGTGGAATGCAAGAAAGGTGGAGAACAGGAAAGAGAAAGGAGGGAGGGAGGGGAAAATAGATTTTATGTAACATCTTTCTCAAAAAGATGAAAGCTGACATAGTTGGTAAGCACTCAGTATTGCTCTCAGGTTCTACCTTTTCCCACTACTGGGGTTTTCCTCAAGATGAACTCTACTACACCTTGGTTTATTAGGATTTGTCATGGTGATGGCTGCTTTTATGCATGGTATGGTGCTCTGATTTTTGCACAGTCATCCTCCCCAGAGCAAATTGAGAAAGGTACTTGGTTATCTGTGGTCTTGCATGTCTGTCTTTTTTCATACCTTTCAGGAAATTCTCCATTAGCTCCCAAGGTATGAATAAGCTCTTTCAAATAATGATCTCTCATTCAGAAAAAAGAGCTCATTCAAGGCTTCAGGAAAAGGCCTGCAATCAGTGTTCATCAAAACATAGAAAATTATTTAAGGTGTGTGGGTGTGATTGACTTACCTCTTTTGACTATATCACTCTCTCAGATGTGTGCTGTAGACTGGATCAAAAGCCTGTCAAAGCAAGATGAAATTTTTATTTGACCTCAATGGATTTTGTACAAGGCACAAAGGATCATGCCTTGTAAATGACATTTGGACAAGACCTTTTGTTCATTTCTGGAGAGATTTCTGGTTTAATATTGATATTGCATGATAGGAACATGTCCTCTAAACATTTGTGTGTGGTAGTAAGCAGTGGTAACATTTAAAATGTGAGAAATTACGTAAGATGAGACAGGAAGAATGTTTGCAATAAACAGCTTGAAGAATAATGGTTTATTGTTACAGGAAATTGGACTGGCATCCCTGGGAGCTCCAGATGATTTCATCGAGAAACTCGCTACGGTAATTTAATAAGTGAGGGATCATTTTTCCAAAGCACCCTGTGTTGTCTTAATTCTGCTGCCACTGAAGTCACTGATAGAACTCCCATAGAGTTGAATGGGAACAAAATGAAATCCGTGATTGGAGAACCCCACCCTGAAACAGTTGCATTATATGAAAATAGCTTTGGCATCCCTTATTCAAAGTGTCAGTTCTGATTAAACACAGAAGCCCAGACAAGATTTCCTCCAGCACAAACATATTGGGCAACAAGAGATTACACGTTATTACGTCCCCACAGAAAATGTCAGAAGGCAGCTTCAGTAGCTGTTCTACCTGCACTTGTCTCTTCCACACTGCCAGGTCAGTAATGTCCTCTGCAGTCATTGTGGCTCACCTGAATCCTACTCTGAGACTACTGATATCCAGAGTTACAAACTTCAAATAAAAACAAGGATATGCCTATGAGATTGGTGTCTGCAGCAGCAATTCACTTGGTCAAAATATTGTACCATCTTTGCTCCTTGTGTTAGATAAGGTAGTTTTTCTGAGCTAGAGATGGCTTCACTTGAAGTCAAGATAAGCCCACACCACCTTCTTTCAATATTGAACTAAGAGCCCTTTCCATCTCTTGATGCTGCAACTAGATGCACCCTCTGTGATACAGGACACAGACTCCTATCAGCTAAGGGTCAAACTTTTTTTTTACATCAGTGGAAGAGGCTTGGGTTAGAGATCAGCTGAACAAACTGGACATCCACAAGTCCATGGGCCCCGATGAGATACACCTGTGAGTGATGAGGGAGGTGGCAGAGGTCATTGCTAGACCTCTCTCCATAATCTTTGAGAGATCCTGGAGAACAAGAGAGGTGCCTGAGGGCTGGAGGAAGGCCAGTGTCATCCCAGTCTTTAAAAAGGAGGACCTGGATAACTATAGGCCAGTCAGCCTCACCTCCATCCCTAGAAAGGTGATGGAACAGCTTGTTCTTGCCACCATCTCAAAGCATGTGGAGGAAAGGAGACTTATCACAAGTAGTCAGCATGGATTCTGTAAGGGAAAGTCATGCTTGACTAATCTGATAGCCTTTTATGATCGCACAAGTAGTTGGATAGATGTGGGGAAGTGCAGTGGATTTTGTATTTCTTGACTTCAGCAAGGCTTTCGATACTGCCTCCCATGATATTCTCAAAGCCAAGCTTAAGAAGAGGGGGTTGGGTGATTGTGCAGTGAGGTGGATTGGGAACTGGCTGAAGGACAGAGCCCAGAGAGTTGTGATCAGTGGAGCAGAGTCATGCTGGAGGCCTGTGACTAGTGGTGTCCCCCAAGGGTCAGTGCTGGATCCAATACTATTCAATATATTAATCAATGACCTGGATGAAGGGATAGAGTGCACTCCCAGAAAGTTTGCTGATGATACAAAACAGGGAGGAGTGCCTGATACATCAGAAGGCTGTGCTGCCATCCAGTGTGACCTGGACAGACTGGGCAGGGAGAAATTTAATGAAATTTAACAAGAGCAAGTGTGAAATGCTGCATCTGGGGAGGAACAACCACAGGTATCAGTACAGGCTGGGGGCTGATCTGTTGGAGAGCAGCTCTGGGGAAAAAGACCTAGGGGTCCTGGTAGACAGGGGGATGACCATGAGCCAACAATGCACCTTTGTGGCCAAGAAGGCCAATGGCATCCTGGGATGAATTAAGAAGAGTGTGGCCAGCAGGTCAAGGTAGGTTTTCCTTCCCCTCTACTCTGCGCTGGTGAGGCCCCACCTGGAATACTCTGTCCAGTTTTGGGCACACCAGTTCAAGAAGGACAGAGAGCTACTGGAGAGAGTCCAGCACAGGGCCACCAAGATGCTGAAGGGAGTGGAGCATCTCCCTTATGGAGATAGATAAAGAGCTGGGGCTCTTTAGCCTGGGGGGAGTCTGAGGGGAGACCTCATCAATGTCTATAAATATTTTTAAGGTGAATGTAGTGAGAATGGAGCCAGACTCAATGTCATCCAATGATAGAAAGAGAGGCAATGGGAGTAAGTTGGAGCATAAGAGGTTTAGGGTAAACACAGGGAAAAGGTTTTTCCCAGTGAGGGTGACAGAGCTCTGGAATGGGCTACCCATGGTTGTTGTGGAGTCTCCTTCTCTGGAGACATTCAAAACCTGCCTGGATGCGTTCCTGGGTGACTTTGTCTAGGTGATTCTGCTCTGGTGGGGGGGGTTGGACTAGATCATCTTTCTAGGTTCATTCCAACCCCTAACATTCTATGATTCCATGAAACTTCAACTCAGTTGGCCAGCTAAAATTAATTTTTTTTTAGGGAACTGAACTGATTGAATTTCAGAGTGTGGGGAAATTTATTATATTTATACTATTTATATTTGACACAGGGCAATATTTTAAATAGAAATGTAAAATCCAAACATATTCAAATCAGTGATGAGCACTTACTCTTTTTGATCAAGAAAACATATTTTTCTGTATAATTTTCTTGCCAGGTTTATTGGTTTACAGTGGAGTTTGGACTGTGTAAAGAAGGCGATTCACTCAAGGCATACGGTGCAGGGCTGCTGTCTTCATTTGGAGAGTTGCAGGTGTGTTCTATAAAACATTACAAAGATGTTTATAATTGCTCAAATTGCTGAATGTCTTGAGTACCTCGATTCATTCTTTGTGCATATAAGTAGCATAGAATACTTCATTGAAGAGCTCCAATGAATGTATGAGTGTATTCATACACAGGGGACTCATATCTGCTCCTTCCCTAGCAAGTGACATTGGCATTGTATTCCACAGAATCAACTCTTTCCTGTCTGAATCTAGGTGGCATTCAGTAGCTCTGTATTTCTTTCACAGCAAATTCAAGCTTTTTTTAACTGAATTAAATTTTGTACCTTTCTGTTTATAGTATTGTTTATCAAGCAAGCCTGAGATTCAGCCTCTTGTCCTAGAGAAGACTTCTGTGCAGAAATACCCTGTTACTGAGTTCCAGCCTGTCTACTATGTTGCTGAAAGTTTTAAAGATGCAAAAGAAAAGCTAAGGTAATGCAAGCATTCCACAGAAGACCCAATGTCTTGTCCTCTGTCAACATAGTGGATCCTATTGCTGAAATGAGTCTTGGGTTGACAGTATTTTTTTGAGGGGCATTAGAAAAGTTGTGCAAAGGTTGTTATCCACAAAATCTTGGGCAATAAGGGAAACATAACGTATGCATAAAACCAAGAATTTGTGGTTAGTCTACTGAAGTTTCACCTGTATAACCAAAATGCCACCAAAAAAACCCAGTAGTCCAATTGCGATGATACCAACACTTAATGTCAAAGCTAGCTAATTAATTCAAAATTAGTCTTTCTAACAACGCTATAGTTAAAACTTCTAGCATAAAGGATCACTTAGTGTAAAGGTGTGAATACACCTTTTCCTCTGAAGAAATTCTCACCCTTACACTTTCTTTTTTGTCTTAAATCAACAGTTTAAGTCTGGTGGTGGAGGGTAGAGTTGTCAAGTAATCATCACCTTGAAGTTTTCAGAGAAGACCTGTGATATTAATGGAGTTTCTTCCTTTCTTTTTTTGAGGAGATGGATGGTGTTAATGCTTCCTTTCTTCCTTCTTAGCCTAAGGTTTCCTCAGGGCCACTTATATGTTTTCTAATATGCTTTACATCTTGCTCTTTTTACATTGGTCTGCAAATCTGTTACTTCTGACTTTACTATATGTTGCAATTGTTGTGGTTTTTTTCCCCTTTTGTTTTCTCTAAACCTGTGGGGTGTTTTTTTGGTATGGTTTTTGTTTTTGTTTTTGGTTTATATGCTTGTTTGTTTGTTTTTATCAAGTCCTAACTTTGCTTTACTGTGAATATCTGACCAATAAGGAGCTGTTGATAGCCCAGTATAATTGATTACCAGCGTAATCCTATGCTCATACCTTTAAGGTCTCTTTTATCAACCCATGCTGATACTTCTTTATGTTGCATCATTACATAAGGGTCAGGCCTAGTTCACTATGTACTGCATAACTACTGTCTATTTCTGCCTAGATAAAAATTAGACAATTGTTATTACAGCTAAACAAAACTCCAAGCAAGCCTAATAACCCCAAATCCTGAGGTCTGTTTGGTTAGCTTTAATACAGAGCCACCAGCTTGTTACCATCAGTGTGTTTACAAGACTGCAGGCCTACACAGTACATCTTTCAGTCATCTATGACTAATACAGATTCAGTTCCAGTTCAACAAGACTTTCAAATAATGTTCTAGGTTCAGATCTGGTTCTTGAAACAGTAATGGCTCAGACTGTGTTTAGGGTTCAGTTTTGGTTCCATCTCACAAAAATATATTTATGTTTTAAAAACCACACCACTGTATTTCTGTTTGTTAGCCAAGCCGCTGGGGGTTTTGGTTCACAACAAATTTTTCACTTGGAGTTGCCACACAGGTCTCACAGATGTCCCAGACCTGCAGTCTCTTCTCTCCCTCTCTCCCTTTCTTGCCTCACATTCACAGATAAGCATATATTAAGACCCAAGATATTCTGCTGTCTCAGGCTTCCCAGCTCCAAGGTCTTCCTTTCTACCTCCCCTGCCACTTCCTCAGTCTTCATAAGCCTGCAGTATCTCCTTCTGCCCTTTTCTCTGGGGTCATACCTGAGTAAGATGGCCTTCTCTTCTGGTTTATGCTAATATTCTGCAGTTTCTATCTTCTCTGTGTATTTTTCTAACTGGGCAGCAAGTTCATTGAGAAAGTGGATTATGTTGTCTTATTCTATACAAACTGTCTTGGTGCTTCTTTTATTTGTTTCAATGACCAAATTTTCAAATTGGTTAAATTTAAATAGAGGTCTTGAATTTGCTCCAGTGGCAGTGTTCCTGGCTGGCACCTGAATATGTGTGCTTGTTTTTAATAGAAAAGGTCCCTGAAAAATTATCCAGAGGCTTACCTAAAGTATTTGAATGTAAGGAATGAATCTTCTAATTAGTGCCTTGCCTTCAGCTGAGATTTGGGAAGACTGTCTTCTAAGGTGCATGTCTCCCCTTAGAAAAACTGGATTGATTCCACTAAACAATTTGATTACAGCCAACATTATTTTTTTCAACTGTCATACCTTGTGTCCTGCTCACACTATTTAAGACAATTGTCTAGCTGATAATAACTAGGACTAAACTGAAGGAGCAATGTGGAGGTGGCATCCAGCATATTCCATTGTTCTGGGCATATGAGATTTACCATGCTGTGTCACAGTCTGTATAGCAGGGCTCCATAATCAGCTCCTAAGTGCTTTTCTTCCTCATTCAGCAGTAACTTCAATAACCTGATTTAGATATACAACCCAGTATCCTGCTGGTGTCTATAAGAAGCCTGGAACAATAGCTCTGACTATCTCATCCTATTCAGAGTCTTGCTTTCCACAGTTCTGTTTTTTAAACACAGTTCAGTGTTTATAGAAACGTATGTTTTCCCTAAACATCAAATTCTTAATGCATCTGCCATGGAATTAATTATGTTACAGAAGGGAAGGTTACAATTAAGAGGTGGCAAGAATTCTGCTTCGCTCCATTGACTACTTGTCTCCTGTTTTTGCAATGACCTGGAAGCCAATGCCAACCATGCCAGAAAGTAGCACTCTGCTTGCTCCTTGGTGTGCCAGGACAGCATAGGTACTTGACCATATATTTCCAGAAATTGCAGACTTGGATAAGGATTCCTATATTTTGTGTTACTGAAAAGAAAATGAAGTTTTCAAGTTTGGCAAACACCAATAGCTGCATCGGTGGCCTATACTAAGAATAGTGTTGCCATGCCAATATCATTATTAGTCCTGTTTGGAAGAAACCAAAGGTGGTAAAGACAAATGCAGATTCAGTTGTGTTACAGAATGCTGTAGGTCTCAGATTGCTTAGCAGGAATTGCAGTTATTTCCTCTTGCAGATTTTCTTATTCCCCTCACCAGGAAATGCACACACTAAAAAAAAAGAGATACTGAAAAAAAGGAGCTTTTCAAGTTTTTATATGTTTTTGTATTTTTTCCTCAGGAAATTTGCTCAAACAATCCCTCGTCCTTTCTCTGTTCGGTACAATCCCTACACCCAGAGGATTGAAGTCTTGGACAATGCAAAACAGCTGAAGAACTTAGCTGACACTATCAATAGTAAGGAACTACAGATTTGTTACTATTAATTCATGAAAATTTACATCAGAAATAGCAACCACAAAGCAGGTTTTGTCTGATTGAATGTAATGCTCTGAGCCTGACCAAGATAAAGCAGCACACATCTCCTTTCTGGTGCAAAAATTGCCTCCAAATTCTAGCCAAGCTTCAAAATAGAATTTCCACTGGACTGTAGTTTGTTACATCTGAAACATGCAGATTTAGTAGAGGTGCTAGAAAAGGCAAGAAGGATGTTGATATGTGGCTCTAGCTGTTCTCAGTAATAAAGAAAAAGAAAAGCTTGGCTTTTAACACATTTCCTTTTCCATTCTAGCCTTTTTCCTAATACATTTCCCCCCCTAACATTGGCTAGCCTGCTGAAAACCAGCATCCCTGTTCCTGTAAGACACCCTCCTATGGTTGATGAAGGCGACTGCAGACCTTACTTTAGTAAGACACTAATAAATATGTCCAGCACTTCTTTGCTTACCTTGTTTTTTCAGGGAATTGTTATAAATGGTAAATATAAATACAGGAGCATTAGAAATGGGCTATCTGTAGAATTAACTGCTCTGATTATTTCCTTTGTAGGTGAGATGGGGATCCTTTGCAATGCCCTCCAGAAGATAAAATGAAGATTTGCGGTGACTTGCTAATCACTGGCTACTGACTAGAAGCTGCCTTGTGCAAATGCCAGCCTTCATCTTGCCTCAGTTTATTATCTTCCTGTGTAATGCATGAATACTTAGTTATATATCTTAATTACTATAGATTAGCAGAGAAATAGACATCTGCAGGTGACCCTTGACTCTTTTGGCATTCAGACCCTATTCCATTTTTTCACACTAATGCATAAAAATTACCTTAAATTTTGGAGTCTGGGGAAAGCCTCCATATGTCTTGTGTCAAAGGTTAGAAGAAGGAAATTCCAACCACACGAGCTATAGTCTGCTGCAGTTGTGAGATTGTATTACCACACTGGGCCCAGGAACAGGATGGTAATGATCAGCACTTGTACATTGGAACAAAATGGAAAAAAGAAAGTAGACAAGTATTTCCAAGTTAAAACAATTCTGCATTATGAGACTAACATGATTCAGGAGTCATACTTCTGTTAGAAGATCCAATGATGGGGGGGATTTGAAAGTCTACAGATCTCATACCTACTATTGTACTACTGTTCTGTTAATAGTTTGAAAATCAATGGAGTTTTAATGTAATCATTATCCTTTAGGAAAAAAAGAAAGTACAGTTGTTTTCATTATATTTATGGTGGGTAATAACATTAAGGATACCAGCTGGAACCATTTTCAATAGACAAAGACATGCAAAATTATATCATTTTGTACTTTGAAGTAAGCTTTTTCTATCTATTTTTTTTCTTCCCCCCTCCCCCTTTTTGTTCAAATGTAACAATTGAAATTCACCTAAATACCTAAATAAACAGAAATATTAATGCTGTATCCATCTCCAGTGAATAGCACTGTGCTCATACAAGATGTGTACCTGCTGTGGTAATGGATCAAAAATGGGCAGGTTGTTTGTGGTGATCAGTCATGGCCTTTTAAGCACCCACCCCAGGAATGGCACAAGAGGGAGTGAGCCTACTCTTGGGGTGGGAAACTCCTAGCTTCTACAGGGAGAAGCTGCCTGTCCCCATGGGAAAGGACAACACGCTATGCGTCAGTTCTTACATAGCACTTTAAAATGCAACACCCAGCCTGAGATCTCTCCTCCTGCCCTCCTAGATGTCTCCCCAAGTGCTGAAGGCATCTGACATGTCTCAGAAGAACTGACATATATTATGGGTGAGGCCTTCCTAGGCCTGTCCTAAGCATGTATTCAAGGTGGCATCAGAGTGTCTACTGGCTGGGCAAGGATATTTCACCACCTGGAGATCCAGTACTCTCTGTGCTTCTTCTACGGCTGCAAAGCTGTGCAGTAAACTCTGACAGAGCTGCTTCAGCTATCATGCTGGCTCTATAGAAAAACAAATTCATGCACAGAACCATGTTTAGTGCTGTACAAATGTATAGAAGTGGGTCTCCGACAGGAGTGCATAAAAACAGTCATAGGAACCTGATGATCCTGCTCTGCCAATATTTGTGACCAATGCCTTAAACATGGATCTTGAACCCTAGAGCTTTCACTTACATGTCCAAATGTACATGGAACAGATGACTTTGTGAAATGTCTGTGGCCTGTGTGTGGGGATGCATGAACACAGCCTTCATGGAAAAGGCCTAGTTTGGACACAGCTATTCAGACTGAGCTCAGCTTGTTCTCCTGCACCCAGCCTTGTCATCACTGCAGGGACAACACGGGAGTGTGAAGAGCCTTTTTTCTCTTTAAAGCCCACTACTTCTCCCCAGCCCCTCTCAGTTTGCAGCTGCAATTCTTCCATTCCTGAAGTGTCTGTCCCCTTGACCTCCCGGAGCCCCGCCGGGACCTAAGCCATGCTGGGTGAGGGGGGTTCCGGGACAGCCGGCGGGCAGGAATGTGCCGCAGTCCGGCTCTAGGCCGTGTTCAGCACCGCGGACAGCGGCCGGGCCTGCCCTTCCCTGCCCGGGGGCGGACCGGGCCCCTCGGCGCCCCGGCACCGTCCATAACACCAGTTCGCGGCTGGCACACACCGCGCCCGGCAAAGCCCGCAGAGACAGGTCTGGATGGGCCGATGTTTCTTAGAACTGGGACTTGCCTCCTGACCGTGTGTCAAGGGGTAGCGGGTCCCCTTAAAAAAACTTTTCTTTTTTCCCTGCCTGGGGCGGGGCCGGGCCAATCGGGGCCGAGGGGGGCGCCTGGACATACACGCAGACAGAAACGAAATAGGAGAGGTTTCGGGAAGGTCACCCTACTTTTTGACGTGAACCCGGGAGGAATGAAGCTGCCGATTATGAGCCTGTTTTTGTCTTCTCAGCCTGAATTTCTCCTACCAATTTTCATCGCCACGATTCCCTGGAGCACCTCTGCCACCTGTGTATTTTTGGGGTTTGTCTGACACTTTGATCCCCTGGAACCCTATTTCTCTCCTGTGCACAGTGCACCAGAATGGGGATTTTCAAATCTCTCCCCTTTTCTTCCTTTCCCTTTCCCTTTTCAATGGTGTTTCCCGGCAGCCCCTGTTGGTTGTTGGAGGGAAGGGTGGCCCTCCGTGTCTGTTACATATTGCTGTTTCAAAGATTACTGGTTTTACATTTGTTGTTTGGTTTTGCATTCTATGCAAATACCTATCTATCTATCTATCTATCTATCTATCTATAGATATATATA
>JANHGL010010522.1:0-21105 GCA_024611195.1 Ceyx melanurus | reverse complement strand
CGGCCGCGGGCAGAGCGGTGTCTGTGGGGTGTCCGCACCGAGTAGAGTGCGGCTTTGCTCTCCGCCTGGCAACAGCGCTGCCCGGCGAGCCTGCGGCGCCGGCCCAGATGAGGAAATTCAGGGTACTTGCCATCATCATGTTGGTTTCACCGGTGTTGTCCTGACCAACTGGTACCCCCTTAGCTGTCTGCATCTCCCCTAGGCAGCGCCAGGAGACCGGGATGGATTTTAGCAGAGGGTTCCTCCACTTCTTGCTGGAAAGACAATAGGTTTAAGAGACAGAAATACCCAGTGACATCACAAATTACATTGTGCTAGTCAGCACCAGGCTCCTGGCTTGTCACTGTGTATAGAGCTGTTTCCAAGGCTGCAGGTACCTTTTCACCTCTGCTGGGGTGACTACCCCAGAGCAACCCCTCCTCCTCATCCTGCCGCTGGGAACAGCTCCCGGTGGCTGACAGAGGTGCCAGAAGCAAGGGACGCTTTGAACCTCTAGCAGAGGTCACTGTGTCACACTTTGCTCAGTCTAACCTCCCCCATGCTGCTTACCCTCCCCCTGGAGCAGTGCAGCTGGCTCAGCTGGGAGCAGCACCTTGTCTGTCTATGTGGGAGGTGTGAGGCATGGCAGAGGGGCACAGAGCTCTGCTGCTGGCACCTTGGCTCTGCTGCTGCTCTTTGGGGTGTCCCAGGGACTGGGAGAGCTCCTTGCCCTGCAGCCCGACTGCTTTGCTGCAGGCTCTGGCAGCACCATCACGTTTACATCACCAACAGGCCCTGGGATCTGTTATCATGTATCAGGGAGCACACTGCAGAGTAATAACACAGACTAAATCTTCACTTAAATTAAGGAAAACAGTAGTTCAACACTCAGCAGATGATGAGCTCTTAAACACCACCTTTATTCTCTCAGAGCACTCCATACAGAGTAGCCTGTTAATCCCAAAACTACCCCAGCAGAACAGAGTTTTACACAAGATGAAACAGAACTAACATTGTACAGACACTAATATGTATCTACACCCTAGTGACAACAAGCAGTGGGTGACTTCCACGCTGGTGCAGCAGCCAAAGCACTGCTGCTTCAGCCATCTGTGAAGAGTTGTAAGGGGGGTATGAAGTGGATTCTCAGAACCACAATTTAATGGATAAAGTTTACAAAGTGCAAATAAAAACCTGCAGCTGAACCTATAACCATTTTGACACTTGAATGCAAATGATTACAGTCATGATTTGAGTTCAGTTACTAAGGGAATCAAAGTTTACTTGCTTTGCATACCAAGTTTAATTTCTTGGCATTGTGACATCATGTAAAAGCACCCAGTTCACCTGCTGCAATGCAGAGATGCTCAAGGAGGTGTTATCCCATAGGTCAAGAGAGCTGGATGTGTTCTGGGACATAGTTCCACCATAAGCCACAACCAGATCTTTTGCTGTGTGCATAACATCAAGGAATAAAGCCCAGCAGTAGGTCTGGAAATAAGAACTGTTATTGGCCTTATTTTTGTTAAGTATAGTCTAGACAGTCAGACAAGGAAAAGATAAGTGAAATAAAATAGGCATTTTGGTACTTTTTAGTCCTGTGATCTAGAAGGTGACCCTGGGAGTTCTCTCCTGACAACAGATGGCAGCAGAGCTGTACTCAGATACTGGATTTGTAGGGGAAGATTCAAGTACCTTTGCTGTGAAGCCATAAAAGGGCTGCTGTGGATTTAAATGCAGTTCTCAAAACTGCTTCACTCCTGGTCCAAGACACTGTAGCTTCTTCAGTATTCACTTGTTCTGCTCTTAGAGCTCTGCTCGTGCCTGTGCCCTGCAGAACCAGTCTGCCCTGCCTAGAATGCAAAGTGTCACTGTTGGGACAGACACAACACAGCAAAAGTTGTGAACTGGAACTTAATTAATTAATTTTGTTCTATTGTTCTAACGAGCCTTTCTGTATCTTTCTTAAGCATGTGTCCATATAGGATTGGTTTGGCCAAAGGTCAGCAGTTCATGATTGGATGACTTCTTTCTCTGCTGTAGCTTCGAGAGCACCTCTAGGTGCAGTCTGGCAGTTTCCTTATCACTGTTTACTTCTCTCTTCCCAGGGCATTCCAACTTTTTCAAGGATACACAGTTATCTGTTCTAGATTCATGTCACAGCTGCACTCTGCTCCCTTGGCCCAGCAGAGGCTTCCCACACAAAGCACCTAGCTTGCATCCTCCTAAGGACTCCAACTATAACTTCTTTCCCCAGGTCTTTTATTGGAGAGCTTGACCAGGTAGATTTCAGAGCATTTCTTCTGATAGTTTCATGAGTTCAGCTCTGGGGATGTCAGAGTCCCTGTGCAGTGTGTTGGGAGACAGGCTTCCAAAACCAGGGCTGACAGTTCTGTACCAGAAGGCAGATGTCCTGTGGACATCCAGGAATTGTTTTCATCCTCACGTGTGAACAAACCAGCCAATTAATAGAGAAGGTCAGTAGCTGTGTAGCTCCACTTGTAAATCTGCAGTAGGTGTGAGTGTGGCTTTGATGCTTCTCCACATAACAGTGTCTCTTTCTGTTGCTTTCCAGAAGTACTACAGCTTCACAGCAGCCTGTAGGTGCAAAGAGCATGAAATCAAACACATCTGCAAATACCATGGCAGGCAAGCTGGGGAAGAAGAGCTAGAGTCCTCTGAAGAAGAGGTAAGTAGGTGAATTTGATCAGAGGTTATTCCTTCCCTTGCCCTGGCACACTTACTAACCATCTAGTGTCTGTGTCACTTGCACTGATGTATGAGGGTTGATAACACATGCCTATGAGCACATGGACTGATTTTGAGTCATGGGGAGGAGGTAGAGTAACTTGTGGTGGCAGCAGTCTTGTATCAGTCCCTTCATGGAGAGGAAAATTTTATGGACATAAAATTCCCTCTCTCAGGGGCTGAATGTGCCTTTTGTATTGCATCATTAGAAAACAGTATCTTTTCCTTTCCAGAGGACTGAAGCTTCTGTAACACCCAGTCAAGCTCAAACTTGCCAGCAACATGTAAGTTGATAGAATACTTGCTTTTTAAATTAAGGTACAGCATTTCTTTATGACTTTGCATCAATGTTTAACTCTGTGATCAGGTGGATCCTTTGTGTGGCACAGGAGATGAACCTGTGGTGCATCCACCACCCTACCTTACATCTGGGCAGCAGAGACTTGCACAGTTACTTCTAACTGGTTTTGTGCCAGAATGCCACGATCTGGTTTGAGTTTTTTTGAACTGGTACAGAATGCTAAACATTGTGATTAACTTTTAGGCTCTTGTGAATTCATCAGCACCAATAATGCAGCAGTTCTCCAGCCTCACCTCAGTGGTGCCACTGACATTCCCCATGTGGTGAGGCACGTGGCACTGCCTCAGCTAGTTATGCTTGGCCCTCATACAGCTTCTGAAAGCTCCTGTTCCTCAGAAGAAAACAATATATTGTTATTTTTCAAAGCCTAACACCTCACCAAATTCCCAACACCTCAATGTTGGGAACTTTTAAGCCACAAAGGATGAGAAGCATGGAATCTGTACCACAGTACCCTTGTTGTATGGATGGTTTCCAGGTTAATGTTCAGAGTGGTGTAGGTTGGTAACTCACTTTGTAAGGCAGAGATTACAGCATGGTGACTACTTCCAGTGTTTTTTCATGAAATACTTCAGTATGGCACTTGCTATTTTTCTGTATTGACAGAACCATATCACAATTTTGTCCACACTGCCTGCATATTTTGAAAAAAAATCTTATGTTTTTATGGGGGGGTTTATTTGGTTGTTGTTTTGTTTTTTCCCAAATTCAACACTAATTAAACCTTTTTTTTTCCTTCCCATAAGGCCAGACAAGCTTCCAAAGACATCTACATTGAAGTATCTCCTGGCACCTATTCTGTCACAGCAACCTCAGAGGACATGGCCCAACAAACCCATGTGGTGAATGTAAATGCAGGACAAAGTATTGACTTAACTTTTGTTCTATAATGTTTGTCGTTGCTTAGCAATCACAAGAATGAAATGCAAGGCTGTTTTAATGCATGTAATGAACAATGTATATCTTTTTCTTGCTAGCACTTTAACAGTACCCTCTCTAGGACTCAATTTTTATGGCCTGTATATTTGTTTTCTACTTAATCCAATTATGTGCAGCCCACTTTGTACACTGATTTTATAAATATTTGTACATCGTGTGCCTTAAATCCAATTATGAGACTCTGTAATTTCAGGTTCTTATGCTTTAAGCAATTAAGATGCAATCAGTGGAATAAAATACATTATTTAGTCTTTGTGGTTGGTGTCAGCTCCTTTTATATTTTCCTCAGATGGAACATTGGTGACCACAGAAAGCATGACCTGTGTGATATGGATGGACATCAGCTTCTGGGGCCTGATTTTAGAGCAGCTGGCTCACAATGCATCTCTCCTAGCTGCACTACTATTATTCTGATAAAGAAATAAAATGCAAATCAAACTCACTCTTTAGGACCACAGCTCAGGAGGGGGCTTGAATGTGTATCAGATGTTAAGTATAGGCACAACCTACTGACACTTCAAACCCTGGCTCTGTGCAGCCTCTTACCCAGCCTAGGCACCAGTTAAATGCCTTTTCCAGCAGGCACTGGGGGACCCTGAATTGTCTCATTTCCTGCAGGGAACAAACACTGCTGAGCAACTGGACAAGTTTATACACTTGAAACCAGAGCAGTCCCACTCCACAAGATGCCTCAGATGCTTAACTGGCCCAGAGGATCAGATTCCATGATCAGAATTAGTGACATGACCTATATATACATATATCTGTAATCCTTTTGTAACTGGTGGTATTAAGGTTTCAGCTAATTTTCATGGGAATATAAAATTCAGTGATTTGAATGCTGGAGCTCTTAAGCATTTTGTTGTTTGTATCTCAGTAGCAGGTCCTTCACCCTCTGTCTACTTTCTCTACTGCTTTAATACTGAGAAAAAAATATTTTTCAGCTGCCAGCTTGTATTCCTTCTCCATTCCTTCTGGCTCTCTACAAAAAGAAATCACTAAGCTGAATTTGTCTGGATGACTCAAGAGAACTGTAGAGAAACTGGAGGTTTATTAGACCCTGGCTGTGCATCTGTTCAAGTTTTTAGTGCTCATACTGGTTTGCTTGACCTCTCCAGAACTGTAAAGTCAAGTCCAAATATTTAGGAACTTTATTAAGTTACATTTAACACATTGGAGTAAAGAATGAGGATGCTGAAATTCAATGTGGGTGGAAATAGAGTTTGAGTGATTAACATTTCTACAGTTATCCATAATGATATTCTACAGAGACAGTCCCTAAATCAGAACTTGATTTGCTTAATGAATGTATTACTGATACAGTGTAAGCAGTTTACCTGAAATTTCATCTCCTGCTCTTCATCAGCTGTACATCTGTGTTCTAGTTTACCAGGTCACTCTCTCTGCTTTGCTGCAAGTGAGCTCTTGACTTTCTCCTGTCTGTCTTCTCTCAGTATATCAGCAAGTTTGTTGTCTCCTGTGCAGACCACTTCATGTTTGTCATCTGACTCCATTTTCTTTCTTGCTGTTTTACATCTTTGTTTTTCTGGTGCTTCAAAATCTTCTTCCTGGAGGACAGAAAACAAATCCCTTGGAAGCCTACTGAAAAAAGCATCAGTGTCTTTGTAGCTGCTGCTTTCCTGGCTGTAAGAGCGGTTCCTCTGCCTCAGGCAGCTTTAATAAAGGCATCATTTCATAGTTTGAACATTGCTGCTGAATCACAGAAGTCTACAAGACCAAAGCATTTTCAGAAGCTTTGACTAAAAACTTTGCTCCTTTAGAAGTTAGGAAGATTTTTGGTGACTACAGTAGGGGGATATCAGCCCCATAGAGAGCACCTCCAGGAAGCCTCCTCTTTGTTGTAAGTTACTTCTGATGCAGTCTACATTACATGATAAAACTGCTCCAGCTATCTCAAGGAGTAGCAGTGTGTCTTCTGGCCTTAAAAACACCACAGGCTACTTTACAGGAATAAAAGTGTCCCATTTTACTCTGCATTACCACATCACATCCACACCTGTGATCCATGCTGCTGGTTTGGGGCTAGAATACAACCACTCTGGTTTCTTCTTAGTCCTACCAGAAGGCAAAGCATGTCCCTTCAGTGCACAGCAGTGCCACAGAGTGTGTCTGCCTGCAGCTCCACACTGGCCTAAAAAAATATCCCAGGAAATCAATTCAAGGTGTGTAATGATGATTATTTAAATAATCAAGTGGCAACCATGCAGTTAATAGGTTGGTAGGCATCTGCTTAATAAGATTGCACATAACTGTGAGAAACAAGGTATATTTCAGTATATTCTGTGTTCACTAAGAATAATTAACAGATTCATCTGCTCCTGAAGAAAATCACATGAGTTTAGCACATTCCAAGTTTTACTCTGCAGTCAGCTCACAGTAGCAAGAGCATCCAGGCACAGAGGAGCTAATATTTTATTTCTGATGTCTAACATTAATTGTATCCCTGATGCTACTGTGCAGAGCAGTGTACCTGTTCATCCTGCCATTTGCTTTCATCTTCCCCTTCCTGCTGCAAGCCTTTCTCTCCCTCTTATCTCTGCTTGCTTTATCTGGCATTCATGTTCTCATTTCTATTTTTTTTCTAAAGTAGGAGGGGACCATGACCAACAGAAAGCAGGCCTAAAGATCAGGGTGTTGTCCTTGTTCCTAGCTGTGACACAGTCTGCTTGCCTGTATCCCCTAACTTAAGGACAGGGATCTGCTGTTTAAACTGCTGCAAGGGAGTAATAAGATACCCAGCACAGACTGTATACTAAAAATAAATAAATAAATGAATGTGCTTTTATCTTCCAGAGATAGAACTCATGCTCAGAGTTTAACTGGCAGAGCCCAGCACCTTTCTAGATGGAATCTTTTCTTGTGTTTTATTGCTGCTGACAGTTACCCCTGTCCATGTCCAGGGCCTCTTGTGTAGGTCCCTACTTCCATGGGACTTCACTGGGTTGATGTCAGTGGGCATTTAGCAGGTTTTGGAATTGAAATCTGCATTACTAAATGCTCACACTGTTACTGGCAGCATTTTTTTTCCATTTTACCAATAAAATTCATCCCTTCCATAGAGTTTCTGATTTCTGTTTTGTTATAATTAGGGAAGTTTCCTGCCTTTCACAAAACTGGTGGGTGACCTTAGCAAGCAGTTCAGTTAGAAATGTCTTTTTCTGGCCAACTTCCAGACTTAATGGTCCAGAATATTCCTTCCATTTGAGCAAACTGCATAGTCACATAAAGACAGTATTAATACAGATGAGCTTACCCTCAATGACAGCTTGAAATCTTGGTCTCTTGAGATTTCTTTCTTTATGAGTTGCCCTCCAGGAAACTGCTCCATAGTTTCAAACACTCCATGTCCAACAGTTGGGGCAACATGGGACACATCTCCAGCAGGTAGGGCTTTGGATTCCAGCTTAATCTTTGTTCATGTGCTGCTGAGTCCTGGGAAGGAATAAAATCATGTTGAAGAGTGAGACCAGAGCTGAAGTGGAGAAAATTTCATTTCAGAAGAGAGGAAAAGGCACTATAAGCCTGAAAGGAATTATTTCAGGTTATTCTGCATGCGCTAGCTACAAAGATCAATGGAATTGTCAGCATCACAAACAGCACAGGAAAATGGTGGGCAACAAACTCAGAGAGGGCTGCCTATGCTACCAAGGGAAATTCATTGTTCTGGTAGCTTTCCATTGGATGAGTCACAAAAAGACAAGCTAGCATGCAAGCCAAGGCAGCAGAAATGTTGGGGAGGGGGCAGCACTGTATCAGAGACATATATGGAATTACAGTACTGATACCAGTACACTACAGGATAAATGACTGCCCAGACAAAAAGGCCTAAAAGAGATATGGGTTTTTTTCCCCAATCTGGCAGCTGCTGCTTCCCTGTGGGGTGTTCAAAGGCAGCTGAATTACTGGGATGGGATCTGTGGTGACTGCTTTTCCAGTATTTCCACTCAGGTCTTGCAGAATCCTTTAGCCTGGGCATCTCAAGACAGCCAGAGCCTGTATTACCAGCACTGTCTGCCACAGTACTCTTAGTGGGGAATGGCTCCAGGTCCCACTCTGAATCAGAAGTGGGGGAAGACTCTGCCACAGCTGTTGGTTCATCTTGGTTTGAGCCTTTCTGTTCTAGAAGTAATGGAGAGGGCTTGCTGCTGTACTCTGCATCTTCAGTTTTGCTCTGAATGACCAGAGACCTGGATGGAAGAGACCACCAGGCATGGATATGGGGATGGCAGCAGCAGATGCACCTTCCATACACTGATAGGCAGCATCTACCACTGCAGTGATAGTGGAAACGTGGCCAGCAGGGTGAGCAGAGCAAGCAGTGCTTGGCAGGGCTCTGAACAGCACAAACAGGAATAGGGGCTGGGTTAAGACTGCAGCAGAACATGTAAGACTTAGAGTCCAGGCTTCCTCTGGGCTTCACCCTGCTGGTGAAGGGCATGTGGATCATCTCTATAGTCCTCTCCCACAGGCTGGGAGGGATCCACAGAGCCACGCCGAGTGGAAGTTTCACCTTCTTGTCATTCCAGAACTGAACTGTGATTTCTTCATCTTCAGAAGCTGTTGGGAGAGAAGGGAAGCAGCTGTAAGTAGGTGGTCTGCCTGGGCAGTGCCCATCCACAGATCAGGCTCTGCAGCTTCATGCTACTCCTGTCAAGCTGTAGGATCAACTGTTACCCCTATAACACCTCACCACCATGGCAGCGGGCAGCTAGGGCATTGAAGGTCTGACTGTAACAGGACTGGCAGCATCTTTCCTCCCAGTCTGTCATCAGATGAACAAGAAAGTGTTGACTAACTTTTATTACTGCCAAAGTTATCAAAATACAATTTTCAGAGCATTGCTGTTAAGTCAGTGAAGCTTGACTGTCAGACATGAGAAAAATGAATGAGCTGTTGAAATCCCCTGCACGTGAGTGATAAAATCACCCCCAGATGTACATTTCAGTACAAATGTGACCACTCAAGCATGGATGGTTGCCTTCCAAGAGCTGCCTCACTTGTATTCCCCATGAAAAGACCCCTGTCCTTCAGATGGCTGATGTCTGAGCAGATGGGAAAC
Organism: Ceyx melanurus; assembly: GCA_024611195.1. NCBI lineage: Eukaryota > Metazoa > Chordata > Aves > Coraciiformes > Alcedinidae > Ceyx > Ceyx melanurus. Next base: position 11,998 of record JANHGL010010522.1, on the reverse strand, counting down.
AGCACAAGGCAGACATGGAACATGACATTTTCATGGGACACAGCTTCCTCAGGGCCACACTGCTGAGGTTATACACAGACACCCAGCAGCAAGGTCCAGCAGCTCCTGCAAGCTTTAAGCAACACTAAAGTGTAGTCTGTGCTCTTGTTTCTCTGGCAGTAGTACCACAAGTTTATCCTGACAGGCTCCCTCATGCTCCAGAGCAAGAAGAGGGCAGCATCTTTCTTACCTCGTAAGGGGTCCCTTGTCTCAATGCCTGTGAGGATGGTTCCTGGGCCATACCTGGCCATACCTGGTTCCCAGGGTGCCAGCACTTTGTCTCCAGGGAGTAAGGAGTGCTTCATCCCATTCACATATTCCAGGATGTCATCCTTTGCTGTTTTTTGCACACTCACTGGAGGTCTTCCACGTGACACGAGTGGTTTGGCAAACTCGACCAGGAACAGGCCTCTGTCAGTCTGTTACCAGGAAAAAAATAATAGTTGCATAATGTGTATGGTCATGTAACCTGCACCAGGAGGCCACTCTGTGGCTAAGTCAGAGCACCAGGCAAGCTTGAATGGTAACTAAAGAGTCTGTGGTGTTGAACCAGCATTGAGACAGCCAGAAAAACCTCCTCAAGGCTCACCAGAAATCAGGTGGAGTGAAGCAATAGCTACAGACTCTCTGTCACTAGGACCTGTATTTTTTTCTCTATGGAAGAAGATGTACAATGCAACTGGATTCCACAAACCATGCCATGTGCACCCCATAACAAGGGACACTGAAGCCATTCAGACCTGTTCTTCAGTCATGCTCAAATCCTTCCTCGTTACATACAACATTAACTCTGCTTCATGGAAGGGAGGGAGCTGGGGACACAGGACATGAATTTTTCTTTTAAATTAAGGTCTGCCAAGAGGCTTTCCATCAACAACGAAATGAGGCACTTCCCTGTTCTTCAGGAAGAATAGGCTCTTTTTTCTGTGAAGTTTGAAGTGCTAACAAACTAATGAATCAAAGCTTTCACTAACGTTTCTGAAAAGAAACAGAGCCCTTGGTCTGTAGCTGACTCAAGCTGGAAGTGTGTACATAAAACAGGAATGCTTTTCCTGTGCTATTGATGGCTCTGTGTCTACACACAACAGTACTCAGCACACTGCTCACAACAGCACTCATGCTGAGCCTGGCTCAATGCCCAGCACCAGCAGAGAGTCTGCTCTTGCAAGGTGCACAACCACACTGCTCTCACCAGAAACTAGAAGTCTGGGGGATACACATCTTCTGCACAAGACCAGGAACCCCAAAGCATGCCTGTTCCCTTCTAGAAATGGACTTGGTAAAGGAGGCTGAGCAGAGCAAGGGTGTGACTGTGATTGGTTTCTGGGTGCCTGAGGCTGTGCTGCATGCAGGAGGCAGGTAGCAAGAGGTGGGGACAGTCTGGGAACAGGGACATTGGGAGCTTTAGGAGTTGACATCAGCATCACCATCAGCAGTCCTGGTGAGCTGCTCTCTATGTCATGCACCAGCTGAAACCAAAACTGCTTCCTGCACTCAGGTGGTGTGAGAACTGCTGGTGGACTGGACACCCTGTTACCTGCACCCATGACTACTGCACAGCAACCACCACTCACCTCTACCTCCTCTCTCACTGTACCATGGTAATAAAATCCATCTTGTTCCCCTCTCACCAGCACAGGGGTGTTGCTGTCTAAGCCTGCTGATGGGCTCTGCCTCGTCCATGATGGGGCAGGGAGATGGAGACAGTAGCTAATCCTCTGGCACCTGGAAGAAAATGGGTCAGCAGTGGGAGAAAAAGCCTCTGTAGGACATGGAAAACAAAAAACCTTGCAAGATGTAAGAACTTAATTGTTCCACCTCATTTTGTAACACTCCCACAGGCCAAAGCACGTGGGAAGAAACAGAAAAGTCAGTTGTGCTGGAACAATTCCTTGCTCTTGAGAATAAAACATTAGTGACTGTTTTTACACAGATTTCTTTGGTTTGGTGTTTATAGCAAGTGAGCCAGCAGTGGGCTGGGATCCTGGGCCAGCATTACCTGCACCTTTGCTGTTTACATCACAAGCCAACACAACCCTCAGGGTCAGGAGAAAGGATCTATGTCCAGCACAGAGCAGACTGTAGGTGCACTCAAGAGCACTGCAGCTGATGGTTTACACTGGGGCATTCAGGGAACAACAGAAAAGGAGGAAAGCAAACAGCAAAGCTGCTGGCTGGTGACAGGTTCAAGTTCAAAACATGAAAAATAATCCCCCAACACAAAGCATTAGAAACATTTCCCAGAAGACAGCTGCTAATGCAAGATGCTTTTATTATTTCAAAGAGTATTAAAGCAATGTTTCTTTGATCGGAGGTTTACTCAGGCTTTGCTTTTGATAATCTCCAGGGTGACAAATCAGCTAATACCATCTAAAAAGCTGTCAGCACAGCAGAGGGGAAAGCTCAAATGATGTTCAAGCTGCTAATGCATTAACCTGACACACCAGCCCATTCTTTCCTCTTGGATATAATGAAAAAGAATAAATCACAGACTCAGATGTTACCTCTGGAGGCAGAGGGGCTCAGAGATCCAGGGGACACACACTGCACAAGAGCCCCTGCAGCAGGGGCTGACAGCAGGTAGGCTGCTGGAGCACAAGGACTGGCCCAGAGCTGGCACGGTGCTGTAAAATCCCTGACCTGGAGGTGCAGGAGGCAGGAACCCTCCCAAACCAGCCATCCCTGCAAGAGCAGCTGCCTGCAGGACTCAGTCTAGACCTGTTGGTAGAAAAGAGACATATTGACATCTTCCAACACAAGCAAATGCTTTCCAGGGTACCTCAAGAAGTCAGTAGCTTTTATCAGTTGCTTATTTTTTTTATTATTTAAGAATACACTTAAAATCTCCAGCCTGGCATTGGGTCAGATGAACCCCTATCACTGACTTTAGTGATGCTTCAGCCAAATCCCAGCCTGATAGCAGGACCAGGCTAGGTCCTCAGGTACTTAACTGAGGAAACTAGAAATGATGTGAAAATCCCCAGGAAAGCAGTAACTTTGCCCTTCCTCCCACTTCTGTTTCCTGCTGTAACATCAGGTTCTTTTCTTACACCTACACTCTCCAGGTTTCTCCTACAACGTGACAGCTTTTGAACATAATTACAGTTGCCTGTTGTTTTAGTTGTAGGAATGTATTGAGGAAATATTTTGACCTTTCAGCTGTCCTGTCATGTTTGATAACAGCAGGATTATAGCCTGCCATGAGAAAGAATGAGATGCTTAGATCTGACAAGTGATAGCTGTTCAGAGGCTGTCAGGATGAGACTGATGATGCCATGCTAGCTCTAGTCATCTGACAGGATGGAGTACACAAGCTTGCATTCCTTTTTCTTATTTATGTATTGCTTAGAATTTAGTTTGCTTCTGGGAAAATCTGCATGAAGTTCAACAACATTTTATGTGCCTTGTTTACAAGATATAGTTTAAGCACCAGGTTTAAATGTTATTTTCTCTTATCTAAGAGATATGATCCCGGATTCCTTTTGATGAGAGCTCTCAGATATACATAATTTCAGAAAACTAGGACACCAAGCCAGCAAGAAGAGTGGATTAACTGCTGCAAAACACATCTTTAAGTCACCAAATCAACACAATATATTTTGTTTGACTACACAAGCTCCTCATTATAAACCAAACCAAGATGGAATCAGCAATACTCAGTGAAGAAATGCAGCTAGCAAATTTACATCAAAGCACATTTGCAACCTATTCAGCACTGCTAGTGCCAAGGGGCAGGTCCCCTAGTTCTGGCCAAAACCCAGCTCTCACAAAGGCAATTGCACAACACTTAATGAGATGGGGTTTTTGATAAGCCCAAGTACTTGAATAGAGCAGCAATAGTTTCAAACTCACCAGCTACTGATAACACTGGTCCCTTGGTATTCAGTCCCAGTGCAGAAATCCTGCCCTTTGGGCTCTGCAAGGCAGGGAGCTGTTTGCTGCCAGTGTTCCCTGGTTGCCACGGAGGTTGCCAGGGTTGGTACTACCAGGATCAGACAACCTGACCTTACTGGTTGAAAACCAGTGTAATGTGACTACAGAAAGGACCATTTATCTACCACACATATGCTGCATTTTCAACTCCCCAGTGATCCACACACTGCACTGAGACTACAGGGGTAGAGAATTATGAGAGGGTACAGTGTCCTCTAGGATTTCTGCAGGGAAAAAAAAAAAAAAGTCAGCTGTAGATATATATATAAAACCCCACCACCAAAGTGTGTCACAAATAAATTGGTTTGAAATACAGTCAGAAAGGTTGATGCTGAGCCAAACTGAGCTCAAACTGCTTTACAGACTTTGCCTCTACACAAAAAAAAAAAAAAAAAGGATTAATGACTTCTTTTCCTTTGAAGACATATCCAAGACATACCAGAATACAAGGCAGAAATCTACCTGTAGTCTGCTAGGATCACTAATCTGCATTTTCTCCTTAAGAGATGTTAAATCTATTTTTCTTTTTTTTCTCTTTTTTTGAGAGTGGAGGGCAGACAGGGAGGAATATTTAATTGCATCTTGTAGGCATTTTTCAGGTTGTTGCTATAAACACAGGCTAGCAGAGGGGATGACTGCAATTAGGGACAAGGATACAGCACTTAGGAAGCCCATACCCATTTCCTGCACTCAGACTATCTGCTCTCATGCTGTCAGTAGAATTGTTAAGATCAATAATAACAATAATAATCATCCTTTTGCATAACAACCATTAAGAACAATTTGCCAGTTACTAGCATCTATTTTACACCACTCAGCTGAAACCATCCATAGTGCAGAGGAACAGACTGGGAGATCAGGCATAACCAGTCCAGATCTCAAACACTATCAGGGGAAGTCCCAAAAAATTTCTGTCTCACCCACTCCACAGCCAAGACCTTGCCAAACCTTTTTATACTGTGAGCAGTCCTAGTAATTTTTAAGGGCACTGACAGCTAAATAATCTAATTTTCAGTCAAAATAGGCAAAATCAACAGTATTAAAACATTCATTCATATGAAAAGGATGGAACAGCATTTCCAAGACATTAAGTTCTTCCTATGTTCAGCAAGTGTCCTTCAGAAACCCCTTATTCTTCTTTTATTTCACTAAGTTAACCTTTCTGCTGGCATCTAACATTCTGGAAACTCTTTGGAAGACCTTTTCAGAGAAAACTTGGCAAGGAGACCAAAAATCATTGAACAAATCACGTGAGAGCAGACCAGTAACAGCAGAGAAAATGAGAGGCAACGGTCCCATGAGTGGTAAGACTTTATTTGAGAGCATGCAGGTTGTGCTACACACAGCTACTTCCCACAGACTGGTGGGACACTTGTGTTTAGGTGACTATTTGGGAAGGGGTTTCCAATTTCCAGGCAGTAAGGACGCTCAGATGGGATTTTGCCAGTTGTTTGCACCTAAGCGTGGCTGCTAGCTGCCAAACCACATCTCTTGGCTGGGCTGGGCTGGTCCTCTCTGCCAGGAACACATCACCAACACCACCCTGGCTCTACATCCCAGACATGGCTGGGAGCAGTTCAGCTGGCTGTCAGCTCCCCACTTCAGGGCTGTTCTGCGGGCACGGCCTCGCTGCGGAGCAGGGCCTGCAGGTAGCCAATGTACCTGATGGCAGCACGCAGGGTCTCCACTTTGCTGAGCCGCTTCTCCAGGAATTCCTTGGGCAGGTGGTGCCTGAGCCTGGCGTAGCCTTCGTTGACGCTCCGCACCCTCTGCCTCTCCCTCTCGTTCCTCTTCCTGAGGAAGGCCGGCCCGTAGGAGTCGTGGCTCCCGCGGGGCGCTGGGCGGGGAAAGGCTCGGGGCGGGCTGAAGCAGCTCTCTGCCATGAAGGGGAGGAGGGATGCGTCCTCCCAGTGGCTCGGAGGCTCCGGGTAGACGCGGAACGCGGCCAGGGGGTCGGCACAGCAAGGCCTGGGCTCGGCCCAGAGGGACGGCGTCTCCGGGCGGCCAGGGCAGCTTCTGCCATCCATCAGGCTCTGTGTGTAACCTGCCAATGCAGAATGGGGGCACACCTGAAACAACTCGTGCTGAGCAGGAGACAAACCTCACCTGCACTTACGTGGCATTCCTGGCTTTTTCCAGGTGAGACTTCTAAATCTGTGACAGTTCAGAACGATGCTGGAAGCTGGTTACATAGAGCAGCCGGTGGACGTTTGAAAAGACAAGCAAGGCCAGGTCAGCACTAGTGAGTGTAATAATTCACAGCAGTTTTGGGGAAAATAAAGCCCCTAAAGCTTCCTAAAGCACACGGCAGGCTCCTTTCAGCAACAAGGAGAATCTACCCACACTAGATGATCTTCTAGGTCCCTTCCAACCCCTAATATCTATGATTCTATGATTCTATGACATAGGTTGAGCTTGCTCCAAATCCATCAAAACTTACATCTCCACAGATGAGAAACAAAGCAGGCTAAGATCTGAGAAATTATGTCTGAAAAAAATTAAATCCAGTAAAACAAAAATTTCAGGAACAGACTCCCTATCCATACCAGAAAGCCTTCAGATTATTTTTTCTCTATTCATTGGATCTCATTCACTATACTAACTTAATTAGATGGAAAACTTGTGCATGGCATGGATCTCAATCTGAACTTCGTGTCTGTCAGGTATCACATTCACTCTCCATAAAAAGAACTACTACAAGATTAGAGGATAAAATTTCTTCCTAACCTAACATCTCTTCAGGTCCTCAAGCTCCTTCTGCACTCACCTGCAGGATAAAGGCAGATAGGAAATACTAAATGCAATCCTACTGGTAGAGGACTATGAAATTAATTTATTAAAGGAAAAAAATGCATGTCCTAATAATATTCTAATGATACATTATTTTACTGAGAAGGGACTGTTCCCAGCTGTTGGGGCACCACTGTAACTCAAACTGGTCTAGTAAAAGCAAATGTCCTCTCTCCAGAGCAGCATTCCAGCAGGCATAGCTACTCCAATCAGCCTTACACCTTTATTAGAAAGGTTATCTTGTTTTATAGGAAGCTACATTATAGTCCCCTCCCAAGATCATTATTCAAACACCCAAATATCAGCATCACTGGAAAAACACACACAGGGTATATTACACCCTCTCTGCAGAAACCCAGAGCTGAATTAATACACTCGTTACCAAATTAAAAGATCAATCACCTTTCCTTTTTGTACTTACACAGGTTGGGTTATTGTTCAAAAACTTTCTCCTGCTAACAACTTAAACATTGTCTGAGGAAAAAAGTCCTTTGCATATCAAAATAAACATGGCAAAACATCCCTATAGAGCAAGAAACCAAAACCAATAGAATCTCCCAGAAAAGGTATTTGTAGTGGTTGCTGCTTAGTACTGACACCTCTGCTGCACAACAAAATTACACAGACCAGTTATCTGCTGCTTTACTACCTGCACCAAGTGCAAAATCCAAGTGTTAGTATCATTTTCCTTTTGGACTAGAGACTCACCAATCTTCAGATGGAAGGGAAATCCAAGGAAACAAGGTGTGCTATTTTAAGACTGATGAATGATACCTGAAAATATCTGAAGAATATTAAAAAGTTACTATTCCATTTTTCTTACTCCTTATTTAATAAAGTGAGCTTCTTAAACACAAATAATTAATGGAAGCACTGTTACTGAGTAGCTAGTAGAGGTAATTTACAAAAGCATTGATATTCAGGGAAGGTCTGTTGCCAGACAGCAACACAGGAGTCTCTTACCTGAATGTGGTACCTTGTTCTGCTGAGTCAATGGCTGCTGCAATTTATAGGCAATTGACACCATGCAAAGTAGTTACAGTTAGAGCTGCTCATTTCTGGTTTGGGCAAGCAGGGCAGTAAGGAAGGAAAATGATGACAGAGAGAGCACATGTACAGCTTTCAAAAATCAGCTTGATCTTTAATTGTTACATTCCAAAGAGGGTATATGAAAGTTAGTCATCTAGCAACTGTATACCTCTTAAGGGAGATGAGTACAGAATCACAGGTAAAAAAATACACCTAACTCCCAAGATGACAGGTGCTAGAGAAGGTATGTGCCTTACACTATCAATCCAGACAAATGCAGGAAGATTTTTATAATAAATATTTCATTATATACTAACTCCTGAGACTTTACCCATGAAAAGAAAGGGAAAAGATTTTTAAAGAGATATCATACACATACAATATATTAAGCTATTAAAGCAAAGGAGAGCAAAATGCCAACACTGTCTTGATATGCACTGCATTTGAGTTTATCTACATCACAGTACTTCAAGTATGCAGCTCAAAGAGTCAGTGTCCACTTAAGCTTTGCCTTAAATCTGCAAACATCACTTGACATACAAGCATCTTGAAAGTACAAGGGCAAGAAATCAAATGGTGACTACAGCCAATCGGGATTTCATTCTGATACGAAAACTACACTGCAAGGTTTAGATTTCCAGTACTAGCACTAGTCAGCAAAAAATCCAAGTATATGTACAAAAAGGTTCTCTACAGAAAGTGATTAGTGAGTTGTCATTACTGTGTTCCCAGGTACTTTTTAACCACATAAACAGTAGAGACAAATATATAGTTAAAAACCACCATAAAGTCATAACTGTAAATAAGGTACTGCAGTGGCGACCCAAGATACCTTAGGGTTACTTTTATTCCTTTTATTAGTAAAAGCCATTGGAAAATGGAAATACTTTAGCTTCTGTTTAACTCCTCTTTCTCATTCCTCCCACTCCAGCACACCCCTTCAATGTTCCAACGCTTGGTTTCCAGTTTTGTTTTCCCATCAACCACAAACCATCCGAGACACCCTGGCGGGGTCGGGAAGACACGAGTCAGCTCTTTCCATCAGTCCAGCCCTTCCCTGGGGTGGCTGAGGGATGGATTAGCTCAGCACCACGTGCCTATCGAAGACAGACTTGCGCTGCTCCTGCACCTGCAGCTTCCAGCGCTGCTGGGCGTACTCCACCTTGTTCAGCACGTTGGCGCGGCTCCGCGAGCGGGCCAGCACATCGTGGGCGTTGGCAAAAGGCTGGTGATCCTGGAATGACAGGAGAGTGAGAGCTCTCAGCTAGTCCACTGGGCAAGGACACGAGGCTTTTTGTTGGAACTGGTCAGTAAGAGCAGCCAGGCAAGGTTCTGAATAGCACTGCACTTCAGTTTCTTGTAACTTGCACAAGGTTCCCAAATAGACTTCATTGTAGTGTCAAATGATTGCCAGCATGGGAAGTGCAAGATCAGAACCACAGCCTGGCTTCCAGGAGCCTCCTGGTGCTGTCAGGACCACACTTCCATTTAGAAGTGAATTAGAATCAGGTCTCTGCCAGCACTTGGCCATTTACTGTCAGGCAGTTCAGGATGTTGACACACAGCTTCTATATAAAACCAACACACTCTGATGTTTACCAAACTAAACCTACTGTACTCAGCTGCCCAAAAGCCAAGTGTCAATACAGGTGTTTCATTGACAGAGCTCAACAATAACTGAATGCTTGTTTAATATTTACTGACTGTTTTCTAACAGAACCTGCAAAGCTTTCTTCTCATAAATATAACCACATTCTAAACAATAAGACATGGAACTGAATCTCTCTCCTCTTCACAGAAGTCACACAGCTTTCTTACCCTCTGCCCTTCAAGAAAACCATTTACACTGCCAGCCAAGAAGGCTTCTCATCCCAAACAGTTATCTCCCAAGTAACCATCCCATCTGTATGTGAACCCAAATACAAGAGGCACTCTGGGGAACTCACCCCGATGTCTTCATCACTCTGTATGAGCTGGGAGTGGCCAAAGAGCCTTCTCTTCAGAATGGGCTCCACCAGTGTGAGGTACACCATGTACAGGAGCAGCAGGCCCAAAATGGACAGGTATATGATGATTGTAACCTACAATGCAAGCACAAGGTGATGCCAGAACTGTGCTGTGATCCCCAGTCTCTCAGCAGACAACTTAAATCCCAGGAGCAGGGAAAACACCAAACTATGAACTGGTATTAGAAGGGTTTTGGGCAGACAAGTGTTAGCTTTCAACAGTTTCTCTTACTGAGGACTTGTTAAAAAAATCTTATGCCTTCCCTCTTAAACAACTTTGTGTTCTATATCTCACCTCAACCAAGATGACTGCTCAGTTTGGCCATTCAACTGTGGTGACAAATGTGGGGGTTCCTGCATTCCCTAGCATAGATCTGCCTTCAAACAGTCACTAAGAAAAGTTGGAAGGGAAATATCAAACTTCTAAAATACCAAAAAAAGGAGTCTGTGTTATAAAAGAAGGTTCACTGAACATTTATTCACCCTGACCTAGGGCTCAATGGCTCAAATGAGATAAGAAGTGAAGAACACAGAAATACTATGAGAGCAGCCCTGGGAAATTTTTGCTGTTTTTAGCTTGCCTATGCACAGAGAAAATTTTGAGCAAGCAAGTAAGACAGGTGAATAATAAACAAGCCCTCTAAAATAACAAAACCTAAAGCTTGACAAAATTCCCTACAACACAAAATTCCATCAAGGCATAAAACTTAACCTCAGAAGCAGAGATGTTCTAGAGCTATGAAGATGATGAGGGGACAGGAATATCTCTCTGGTGAGGAAAGGCTGAGAGCCCTGGGGCTGGTTAGCCTGGAGAAGAGAAGCCTGAGAGGGGATGAGGAGCAACTATCATAAAAAAAGTGAAATCTTGGGCTGCTTGAAAAAAATTTCCCTTTATAAAAGTATTTCTCTTCAAGACAAGAGACATTTACTAATCAGTTGAAGTATTTAATGGATGCCAAGAGAATGACATAGTTTACCTTAATTGTGACAGAGCTCCTCTCTTCATATTTGCACTCACAACGTAAACAATATGCTTCTACATCAGGGCCAGGGACAGGCATAGGTTCAACCACGTGAAGACAGTCACTGAAAAGACAGAAACCCCTCAGTCAGATCTGAGCTGGATTTAGGTTACAGGTTTCACTAGAGACCCCAGCTGCAGGAGCTGAGAAGCACCTTTGCTTAAGTTCAGCTGATCCAAATAATAAGCATCCAAGACTTTTAAAAACCAAAGTAAAGCACCAAAATTCCTCCACTTAAATGGGAAATTCAGCTACTGCCAAGCAAGTTTTAAGACTTAATTCAATGCATCATTTGTCATTGGCATCATGAGGCAAACTCCAGCTATACACTTCTTCCTTCATACTCAAAAGAGCTTATTCTACCCTGCCACTATCTGCAGGAATGCTCAGGCTTACACTTTGTCATCTTTCAAGTCAAATGATGCTTTTGCCCCTGGCTCTGGTGCTGAGAGCTGGATGCTATTTAATGTTGCTTAGAGAAACAACCCATGTGACCTTTAATTCCTGTAACTTGTGATGGCAAGAAAGAGCTTCTGTTCCTGAACACCTGAGTGTCCGGTCATCCTCTGAGGGGAGAGGAAGGCTTGTTTTTCTCATTTATTGCAAGGTAGAATTACTCCTCTGAGGAGGAGTGCAGCATTCAAGCTACAAAACCCAAAACTATATGCAATTTATACTCTGCATTTTCTGTTCATGTCTGAAGTTTGCATCAGTATGCTGCACAGCTAAAAAGCTTATATGTAACTTAAGTGCAGCAGCTTTATTACTGTGAAGACAGCCAGTATCAGCATTTTTTTTCCTCTTCATTGTTTCAAGCAGGAAGCACAAGATTTACTAGAGCCTTAGCATTTCAATTATGTTTTTCTCTGCAACTCCCTGGCAATTTTAGAGGAAGATTAAGAAAAGTCTGCTCCACTGCTTTCCCAGTGGGTTATTTAACCCTCTAAGTGCTTAGGCATCACTGCTTGCCTAGCCTGTGGTCCACCAGGATGGGTGCAATCACTCCAAACTGAGTCCACAGGCTGAGCACTTCTACTGATGTCAAAGCAAGTGAAAGAATTGAAGCATCTAAATAAGAGCATCAGAATATGTCAAGGGGTAGCAATTCCCTTTAGGAGAGAAACAAAACTTTTCTTTTTTTTTTTTCTTTTTCTCTCTCTTTGCCTGTGGGGGTGGGGC
>JANHGL010010521.1:0-14768 GCA_024611195.1 Ceyx melanurus | reverse complement strand
TGATCCTGCTCAGGCAGGGGGGTTGGACTAGATGATCTTCTAGGTCCCTTCCAACCCCTAATATCTATGAATCTAAGGAATAGAAAATTAACTTTTCTCTTATTGAACTGAGATTGGGCACTTCTTTTCAAGCCAGAATATTGTATTTAGTCTCCTGCAGCACCTACTTCAAGTCCTTGAGTTATCATAGAGAAGGTTTCTGTGTAGAGGAGGAATCAGTATACAATATCATAGGATATCTTTGAAGATCTGAAGGAGAATGATGGTGCTCAGGGCAGTTTATTGCCTTAGGCCTTCCTGATGCTCTGCATCCTGGTACAACTGGTGACACTACAGAACTACTGCTCTGTTTGCAACATCTAACTGGTTTGTGCATGGAAGTCAGTGGTACAAAGCAAATCCCTGACAGGAAGTGTAAAGGAAAATAAATATACAGGATTTGGAATAGCAACAGAATGAAGGGAGATAGAAATGTGAACATTCATCACAGAAGGCTGTCATTTGTATTCAGAGGGTTGTTAACTGCTTGTTGAATACCTGAAGGAAAGCCCTGTCTACATGATATAAATTGTACAGCTGAACAAAGCATCCCCACAGGTCTAAATCTATAAGGATGTTAATGAGCAATGATTTGAGAGAAGAAAAAAAGACGATGAATGAGATTTTAAATATATAGTTCTATAAACGTATTTTCTTTTCTTTGGTGAATGTTAACACCAAAGTGAATATTGAAAATTCAGGAAGCAATTGGTAAATCTTGTCATATTTAAGTGGTGCTATTTATTCAGCTTCATATGTGAAAGGGAGATTTGTACAAAGCTGAAGGTAAACAAGAAGATTATATTACATAGAGGCATACTCTAACATCCAGCAGAACCCCATATGCAAGGAGGACAAATCTCACACTACGCCTCTTGTAAGGCATGTATGTGATTCCCAGGCACCAGTCAAATGGTGGTAAGAGCACAGCCCCAGAGCATGCCAGGACCCAGGCATCTGTTGCAGTTACATGTCCTTTCCTTGCACTGCTGCCAAAGGGATGTGAAGACACAGAGCATCTCATCTGTTCAGCCGCTGGAGGCATAGTCTGAGGCACAGGGCTTGGTGCTTTAGCCGAGCTGTTCTGACATACACTGGGATGTGGGACAGCCTGGTTCACATGCCTGAGTCAGTTCTCAGCAACATTTGTGCAAAATTGAGTAGACTCCACACGGGAGAAAAGTGAAAACTCATTAAGAGCTGGTCGACAAGCAACTGAGGATCTCAGTATCAATATGGGAGCATTATATTATTTGTCCCTACAGCTCAGTCTAGTCTCTTGGCCAAAAATCTCATCAGAGAATCTGTCTGATGAATTTATCATCTAAACTAACACTGTGTCATTAGTGTTTCCAGGTGCTGCCTTTTCACTGCTTCCCAAACAAATCCACTGGAAGAGAAAAACTCTACACAATCTCATGATTATTTGCTAATTTTTAGCTCTTTCCTTACCACCTCTATCCTTGCACACGTTAGAACCAGAACACAGACAATGTGCAGCTGCAGAGTTGGCTTGGATCACATTCAGGAGTCTGAATGTGTAGAGAATAGTACCCCAGAACACTGCCTTGGGTGCCATCTGTGATTTGACCTAAGCCAAACTCCTGTACTGAAAATATGCTGATACAGAACTGCAAAGTTCTGCTGCTGAAACCAAGTCTTAAGCTTTCCTCAAGGAAATGCTGAACTAATTTCATCTGTCTTAGATAAAGATCAAGCATAATAAAGGAAGCCTAACTGAAAAGCTGGCGTACCTTATCATGCAGAGGAGTATAAATCACTTCTCTGTAGCCATAAATGCTCTTTAACAATCACTTTTCTGGAGAGATCAGCAACAGAACTGTTCCCAAAGTGCAAGATACAGTGTCAAAACCCAAATCAATCATCCCAGGAACACCCTTGCTGCACAACACAGCCCTGGCATGGGTACATCTATGGACATCTCACAGAAAGTGGAAAAAAGAATATAACCCTCCCTGTAGCCCCACTGTAGCCCCTTATCCCCAGCTCCTGCTGGTGGTGCAGACAGCAGTTGCCTGGCAACTCTCTCCTCCAGCCACATCCTGAGCTGCTCTATTCGGCTGCTCACTGCCTCTTCCACCCACCCATCCACCACATGTGAAACAGAAAACAATTATTGCCTTATCTACAGCAGAGTACACAAAAGATTCTCAGCAAACAATAACTCAGAAGAAACTTGATTGGCGGCAGGGAAGAGTCAGGCTGGGACACGCTCCTCCATGTCCCTCTCCCCCGCTTTGGAGACACTGCCATGGAAAGTGGTGATGGGAGCGGTTGCGAGGGCTGAGTGCACTCACTGGCTGGCATTGCCTCTCACAGCAGAGGGGAGCAGCCCTAACCCAGGCTAGCCATTAGAGCTCCAGTACAAGCAAGGAGCTGGGCTGAAATAACAGGCAGGGTGGATAAGCATGCAGTTGGGATTTAGAGTTAATATCCGCTGGAAGAAATTAAATATTGACTGAGTGAAAGGGTACCTCAGGGATTGGGGGAGGCTGGCATAGGAGAGTGGTCTGGTGTATGAACCAGGATGGGAAGTTAATAGACTTTTTAAAAAAGTACGCCACCAGAATCACAGAATGTCAGGGAAGGAAGGGACCTAGAAGATCATCTAGTCCAACCCCTCTGCCACAGCAGGATCACCTAGACCAAGTCACCCAGGAACAGATCCAGGTGGGTCTGGAATGTCTCCAGAGAAGGTGACTCCACAACCACCCTGGGCAGCCTGTTCCAGAGCTCTGGCACCCTCACTGAGAAAAAGTTCTTCCTTGTGTTTCCCCTAAACCTCTTGTGCTCCAACTTGTACCCATTGCCTCTCGTCCTGTCATTGGATGACACTGAGCTCCATCCTTCCTACACTCACCCTTAACATACTGATAGACACTGATGAGCTCCCCCCTTAGTCTCCTCTTCTCCAGGCTAAAGAGCCCCAACTCTCTCAGCCTCAACTTGGTGCCCTGCACTGGACTTTCTCCAGTAAATCTCTATCTTTTCTGAACTGGGATGCCCAAAACTGGGCACAGTACTCGAGGTGGCGTCTCACCAGTGCAGAGTAGAGGGGGAGGAGAACCTCCCTTGACCTAGAGCAGGACTAAACACCTTTCTCCAATGAAGAAAGGAGGAAACACAAAGATCTGACACAGAGAAAAAGAACCCTAACAGCTATGCAGAATGCTGTGAAACTGTGATATAACAGCTCCCCTGAATGTTACATAAAGATTTACTATTTACCAGGCACATAGTGAAGCTGACTGAGTACAAACTTTGGTTCCATGTGATCACTGCAAGATAATGACATATCCTGAGTTAAAAGCAGTTGAAACTTTTTCCAAATCACTCAAGAGCTGTGTGCACATCTCTTTGATAATTCCCAGAGTTTGTCGTACTGCAGTTAGTCTTTTTCTACCTTTTATTCCTTTCTCTTCATTCCTCTTTACTAAAAGCAGAGATCAGATTACCTTTGATGAATTTAGACTTTCAGAGTGATTTTAAAAGGTTTGGAAGGAGCAGCTTTCTTCCCAATTTTTTTAAAAGGAACTTCCTTAGCACGTAGGCGTTTGTAGCATCTGCATACACATGAAAAGAAAAAAAAAAAACAAAACAAACAAAACAAAAAACAAAAAACAAAACCAACCAAAACCAACAAACCCTTTTCCTGTGCAAGTACCTTTGGGATAAAATCTTAAAAATTATTTGGCTACAAGATAATCGGGAAACAAGGGGGGAAACAACCACTATCTAAGCTTTTCAGAAGAAACTAATTGGGATCCTAGTCAAGTGCTTGGCTGCAGTAGATAGTCCAAAGGGAAACATCATTGTGGTGATGTGCTTATTTTTTCATAATGGCTATTCTAGAATATTAGGTGTCTGTGCCCAGCATCATTACCAGGACCATATACATTGCAGCCTCTCATCTGCAGGAGAATCCTGAATTAGTGAAGTGGCTGAATGATGTAATATGTGAGTCTTTATTGTCTAGGGAGACTATCTTCTTAGTGCTCTGCATAAAGTTTCATCAAATATTTTTACTGGGCAGAAGGTTATGTTCTGCTGAGGCCCAAAAGCAGAAGTACTGAGCAAACTGCTACTGCTGCATTCTGCCAAAGCCTGGCACTGTTCACAACCTTAATGAACAGTGGCTTCCTGGAAGCTCCTTTCATTGATTCACTATGACATTGGGACAGACCTTTAATCTTCTTTTCCTCACTTTGCAAAATAAGGATAATTCTGTCTTTCTTCACCATGGGGCACTAATTAAAGTTAGTTTCTAAAAAGCTTTGGAACTGTTGGATAAATGATAGAATAAGTTATCATCCGTTGGATTTACTTGGGGTTTTTTCCCTCATCAGTTAGAAAACAGTGAATTACCATGTAAGGTGAGAGATCCTGACTCAGCAGTCTCCTTCGGCACTGTAAAGTCTTTTAAGACTGTGAGAGGTTTAATAGACATGAACGAACCAACTAACAGGCACTCACACAACCGGGCTGTGACAAGTCAAAATGATGTAGTTTCCAATTAGAGCCCAAGAACAACACTCATCAGATTCTATGTAATGACTTTACATGTGACCTTTGCGTACAGTTTGCTCCTGTGTGGCTGCTGAGGGAACGTTACTCAGGGAAGCTGTAAAATGAATGACAGGACACAGAACAGAAACTGTAATTTGTTCACTGTGCATTTCTCTTATGTGAATACCGAAGTTCAGCAACATTCATTAGTTTTACAGGGCTTCAGTTTGTCCATTGACTGGTCCAGTTTCATATAACCCACATGATTACATTGCTGCTGAGGCTTCTTCGTTGCTGCAAACCCCTCTGATTTTAGAGAGTGACCTGAGAAGGAGAGTCCCAATTTATCTGTAGGATAAAGATAGCCATAACCTGTCTAAAAAGCACTTTGACACTCTGACATTGCTTTTGAAGCAGGTTGTGTGAAGAACTGCAAGGGAGCAGAGGACACAGTCTTACATATCACTGACTGTGAAATAAATACAGGCTAGATGGGGAATTAATTATTTGATTTTTGCGTACTACTTCAAAGTGGCTTATGGTAACAAAAGTATTGCCATTGTGAAATAGTGGTAACTACATCATGTATATCCCACTGAAAAAAGATGTGTTTTGTCCACACCAAATTGTTAAGGTTTTTGTTGCTGCAGGGGCTTTTGCACCTTGCTAAATGCCAGGGAAGGGAGGAAGTTGCTGTGTTTCTGATTGTCTTCAGCAGATGTTCAGTTCACACTGTGCGCTGGAGAAGCCACTTGAGACCTTACAGTGGCCTCTGTAGGATCTTTACATTTCTTTGGAGCTTTCCTAAATCACCTTGAATATTTTCAAATTCACCTTTACTTATTCATTGCAGTAGTTTACCTTCTTGAGCTACTTTTATTCTGAGCTTACATAAAGTCAACCAATTAAGGAACGTTCCAAGGAGCAGGTTTTTATATGAATATATTTGTACATGAAGAGCACCTCCCGGCCCTGACTAGCCTGGCCCTGCCCCCACAGGCAGGAGAAAAAAAAGAAAATAAAAGGTTTGGGTTTTTTTTAAAGGAGAATCACTACCCCTTGACAGCAGGGAATACAGAGATTCAGGCTTTTTATTGTCATTAGTCAGAGACAATTTGTACAATTGTTCTGTTGGGTAGAGAGCCTGAGCAAGATGGGCACCTATATTTCAGTAACAGCTTTGGGATATAAAATACATTCCAGGGGACTCTTTTCACTATGCCTCCTGCCTTGCATACTATTAGATTGCTTCTGTTGGAGAGGTGAACAGGAAATCTATAAACCACATTATTCAGTCCTTGAGAGAAACATTACATTTTGGCATTTCTGCTACTCCAAGAATCCCAGAGCCTTCTTGAGGGAATCACATCGTAAAAGGTCTCTGAAGAGGCTGTCAGGCTCATGGTTTGTAACAGGAACAGCAGGGAGTCTGCCCCCATCTTCCCAAATCTGGAAACCAGGGTGACAACCAGCATAATTTAAAGCATGTGAAGGAAGTCAGACAGTCATTTTAGCAAGAAAGACCTTGTACTCTACACTGATGCCTCGATCACTGTTCTTAGGCAGAAGGATTTTCCTATTACAGTACCCAGGACAAGAACAAAGTGTATGACCCAATTATTTATTTGAGTCTTCTTTCATTTCTCTCAGTACTTCAGACATAGAGCAGTTACACTGTTTTTCAGACAGATGCACTATTTGCTCTGCCATTTCTATTGCTGGGAGAGACACTGCTCCATTTTTACTTGGTCTTTCTTCTCTATGAAGTTGCTGGTGCTGGTGTTACAAATGCTCAGCACCTGTGGCAAGACAATGTCTACTCATTTCCATGCTATATATATTTCTACATAATGGTGACCTTCATCTGTCCCAGAAAGGATTCCAAAGGTTTGATTAATATTTTAGAAAAATGTATTAATTTTGTCTTGCTGCTCTTCCCAGGAAATGTTCTAAATGTTGCACTCAGATGAAAGTCAGGTAAGAGGAGGAAAAAGGTGTTGTTTTACTTGAAGGTCAGAGGAATAAACTTTGTCTAATGTGTCACTGACTATCCACTAATCTCACCAATTCTGCCACAGACAGTTTGTTTTGCATTTGGATCTGGGTGTTCTGATTTTAAAACTTCTTAATTTCTGAAGATAAGCGATCTTTGTGACTATTCTTTTTTTTTTTTTTTTTATTCCAGGAATATGTTATGCTAAGAACCTCTCATCTAGAAATAAAAAGTCCAGTTGTGATCTTGTGATCCAACAGGCTCATCTGTGAGTTAACTGTGTCAGCTATTTCAAGCAGATTCCCCAACTCAGCAGTGAACAAAATGGAAGGATTTCAGGACAGGAGAAATTTCATGTAACATAAATATTGCACCATTTTCTGGAAGGTATTGAACTCCCTTATGGGAATTTCATCTACCTGACTCCTGAGTACTAGCAATCTGCTGCCACCCAATTACAACTTTACAGTTAAGTAAACATTTAAAATTTCACAGCACTTCTCCCCTGGGCATGAGAAAATGTGGATTTAATTCTCTGCCTTTTCCATGATGAATCTCTTCAGATTTTTTTGCTGTACCTGAGTAGAGCAAAAGAGTCATTGCATGTTAGGTAGCTGGGAGTGGATTTTAGAGTGAAAATAAGCAGTCACAAGTGATTGAAGAGAGATGGAGAGAATAAGAGCCCTTTGCCTGGGCTGGAATCAGCCAGTACTCCCACAGGCTTTATGATAGAGTCTATTGTAGTTCACTGTACCGTAAAAAATGAACAGTGAGCATAAGGACCATTGAGCACTGAACTTTCCCAATAGGTTACAATTATAGAAATACCTACACTAAATAACTGCAAATAGATTCAAGTGGCAAATACATTGAGTTTGCACAATAGCTCAGTGTGAACTGTTGACCCAGTGGGGTGGGAAGTGGAGGGAAGGCTCTGTGGCTTACAGGTAGGGCCTTAAATGAAGGGAAGATAGAGAAAACTAGGGGAAGAATGTAGGGCTAAGCATCGTCTATCTTAACTAAAGAAAGGTTTGATGAGCTGGTGCCCTGCTTCTAAAACTGAACAATACAAAGTGACTTAGGGGCAAACAGACGACTGTCATGCATCATGCTTGTGTATCACCGAAGCAGACAGGAGATGCAATTAGAAAAAAAACAGGGCTCTTGTGATCTGGTCTTGGTTTAATAGTTCCATTTCAAGCTGGAGATTGGACCAGATGACCTCCAAAGATCCCATTCAATCAGATATTCAATGACTCTATTAATTAAGCAGGAAGACTGTCTGAGCATGTCAGTGTTCCTAAGTAGGTCAATTAACTTCTTGCTGAGGTGTCAGAAGCAACAGCGCATTTGCTGTGGCTCTTCTTTCTCCAGCATGCAATGTTGAAGGAAAAGAGAGGCTTTTCTGGCAGTCACTGTGGTATAAAGGAAACTCAGCCCACCAATTATGCCATAACCCTCCTTCTGTCCAAAAAGAAGCATGTTGTCTTCTACAGACCACTGTTCCTAGCTCTCTCATTAAACTCTTTCTGATCAGCTTATATGACAATCAGAGAAATGGAAAAAACAAGGAAGACTAAAGTTGTTAGTAAGAAAGGAGAAATCTTAATGGGCATAATAGAGAAGTCAGAGACTGAATAATTACAAATTACCTTTCAAAGCGGGAATGAAAAGAAAATTGCATTGCAATGTCCTGTGTTATATTGGAGCCTATCTTTCAACAGGCTGTCTTCACATCTACATTTCTATTGCCATCTATCTGCTTATGCACACTACATCTGTATGCAGTGAGTAGCAAAGTCATCTGAACTTTAAAGATGCCCAAGTTTGGGGTTTTTTTGCATAATGTTCTTTTCTATATTTTGTTTATAACCAACACAGACCTGCTAACTGAAACAGGTTAAATAACCTCACGGCCTGTTCTCTTAATTCTCTGTAGAGCAGACAACTGCCTTGGGAAGGCTGTAATAATAATGTCTTGACTTATTGATGCCAGTTTGGATCGCAGCCTAAAATTTCTTGAAGTAACTAAATTTAGAGTCAGATTTTCAAAAAATAAGCCAACAGGTTTGTAGCACTTACACTCACCTCCAATTTCCAGAATTTATCAAACAGGACAGTTTTACGGGAAGCTCTTCAGAGACAAAAAATGAATGATAGGTACACAGCTCAGCCTGAAAGACTTGATTAGAATTGCTTGATATTACCTTGTATTTAAGCCTTTGAAAATCTCTTCCTTAACAGCCTAATTCCAACTGCCAATTCTTATTTACACTCGTGCTTCCTCTCTTAGTGCTAGAGCAAATGTTCTATGCTGCTACTCTCAGATGGAATAAATCAGAAATCATCATCTATTTGCAAGTAGGGCAGTATGATTTGTAAAGGATGAACTCTCACGCCTGAAGAAAGATTTACAGAAGCTCCATCACCATTTTCTTTCAGCAAGAAAGCAAGTAAAGAGCTTGCCAAGAGAATGGCGCAAGAGGCTTATCTACAGAAGCGCCTGTTTCACCACCCTCCTGGCTCCACAGCCTGGTCTCTGTGCTGCCAAAGGCAGTGGCAGGTAGCTCTGTACCAGACTGCCCTGCTCATGACCAACTTTCTCCTTTTAGGAGCTTATTTCCACCATCCTGCAAAGCATAGAAAGAGATCTGTGCCCAGTTTATCATGTTCTGGAGACATTATAAGTTACTAGCTAAGCATTCTGACCGTATCTAACACTAGGCAGTGATACCTGAAACACACAGCAAGGAAGATTCAGTCAGACAGGAGCTGCCTGAGTTCCTGCTGCTGTTTATAAAATGCACTGAAAAGAAAAAAAAAAAAGCTGTAAAGTTCTGATATTTTCCTCTACCAGTGTCTCCAAATACATCTATTCTAGATTCCTTTTTGTTGTTTTTCACTGTTCTAGTTTACCCTTGAGAAGTCCAGAGCTGGAGTTAAATATAAGTCAATTGATAGTCATTGGATAAGTTATGTCTAAATGAACAGATATTCCAGACAAAATTAAACAGCCTGTGGCTAGGTTTCTATGTAAATAAGCACACTGATCCATTGTATGTTCAAACAGTATTCATAAAATCAGAGAGAGGAATGAACACAACCATCTTCACATTCATATGCAAAAGGTAACTTATTTAGGACAAGATGGTGTTGTGCAATAAAAAGATTTATTGTGTGACTAAAATGAAAATTAAATTCCTGTTAAAATATTTATGTAGATGTAGCTGAAACATTCTGCTTAGGGATAAATCAAAGAGGCCTTTGGCATTTCACAAACATGTAATTCCAGCATTTTTCTGCTGCAAATTCAGTGCTTACAAGATGTTAATGGCAGTTCAGTTTTCAGGACAGTCTCTGCAGACTATTCTTGCTCAGCAGGTGGTAAGGATTTGCATCCATATTTCAAATGTACTTCTATCTCATTACTGGCTTCTTATTTCTTAGTGATTTATATCTCTATAAAATTCTGTCTTGCACAATGGGGAATGTGATTTCAAAAAGGCAAATTCTGCATAATGTGAATATTTATCATATTCCTTCTTGGTTTCTCCCTCTTCAGGTTTCATTTCTTGAGAGACTGGATAGAAGAATGACATGATATGCTTATTCAAAATTAAAAAAAATAAAATAAAAAAAAATGGAAAAAAGAGACTTTTCTAAAAATCAAGCACTTTAAAAGAGGTTTAAAATACTGGGGTACTTTACTCAGATATGACACTCCATGCTAAGTGGTAGTATTTGTGGTAGTAATTGCACTGTTATCTTCTTTTGACTTAACTGAGATCTTTGAATAATATATGTGCATGGGGAGGTAAGTTCACTTGGGTAACTGTTAATTTGTAAGGGTTGTAATCAGTACAAATTCAGTAAGTGCTTTTTGTAATAGGGCTGCACGTAATGAATGGATTTGATATTCATGCAGGTGTCACATGTAATTTCAGAGCTGTTACACTGTAATTTTGTGGCACTTAATAGAGATTATGGTGGTGGCAATTTTGTCACTATAGATAAGGAACTCTTAGCGCTCCTCTTAAAAATTTCCAGCTCCCTCTTTTCAGCTGTTTATGATAAAGTGTAAAATTAAAATCCTCAGCCTAATAAAATCAAGAGTATAATTGATCAAGCCTTGAAGACGAGGTGGACACAAACAACAAAATTTTCTATCTCTAGTTTAAGTAAATATGGACAGGCTAACAGCTTTTGTTCAATCTACAACAGATGCAGAAATTCAAATCTACATGAGGTTTCTGGAAACCTCCTGCTTCATCTTATGGTCCCTCTGCATGCAGCACACAGGGATGCACTGCAAGGGCTTGCTAACCAGAGCTGATTACATTCAGTTCAAATCCTTCGGCATCTCTTTCAAAAACACTTCTTAATCATTATAATGTTCCCCACCTCTACTTCTACTGTGGAAAGGACAGAGTGGGATTCTTCTTTTCCTCCAAGTATTAAAGGAAACACTACACCTCTATTCAGATAGAAAATAAATCAACAATACAGCAAGAAAGATTAATAGAGAGTTGTATTTGGCACTTTTGGACATGGTGTTGCAGGTGAGCTAGAAAAACAGCATGTGTTAGATGCAAAGGGAGGATATACAGATATATACCATCCAGAGGATTTCACCACATTTCCCTTCCCTCTGTTTGTTGGACGAGATGATCTCCAGAGGTCCCTTCCAACCCCTACCATTCTGTTTCTATGCCTATAGGCTGTCTGCAGTGCCTTCAGACCTTATGTGTAGGCTAAGCTGTGCAATACATATCAGCTTCTTAAGACCGTGCCTGCTCTTTGTGCCCTATACAAGTGAGGTTCTGCAGAATAAATACAGAGGTTTTATATCTTGTGACATGCTAGAAAATTGTTTATACCCAAGGTAAAGCAGGGGAAATGCAAGATGCTCAAGCCATCTATTTATATCCTCACTTGGAGAACAAAGAAAATAATTTACTTCTGCCATCTCTTTTGAGATTAGTAACCAATAAACACTGAAGCTCTTCCTATTGAGACTAGGAAGAAATTTCTGATGCATCTTCCCTATTCCAACAATCATTAAGAATAAATTTCTGATCTAGTATCAGCTTAATTGTAGGTTTTGTGAAAGCTGTGAAATCTTCCCCACTCCACTGTCACTCAAGGGACAAATAAATGTTGTGGGGAGTGACTGGAAATCATACATATGCACACATACATGTTTTCCCTGCACATAATCAAACACTTCAGGCCTTGTTGGGGAGCTGTTCTGGTCGGAGGTGGATTGCATGCAAACTGCAGTTTCAGACAGAAGCACAGGTTTCACTCTCTTTTGAGAGTACTGGTTTCTTGCACCATATTCAAAAGAGATTCTCATTTTGCCCAAGTTCAACATTAAGAGGACAATCAGTTCCAAGTTGAATGTGACCCAGAATCAGGTCTCTTCTCATTTTCAAATCTGATGAAATCTAGAGTCAGTTCCAGATTTTAAATATTATTCAAAGAGCAGCCTGCTCATGTGCTAGCAGTAGCTGGTCCTGGATGGAAATAAGATGCTCATTTGTGTGTCATTAGTCCTGAACAGCCAATACTTCACAGAAGGGTGTGAGATAATCCACCAGAAAAGATTTTGTCAGGCTGTGACTGGGGAGTTTTGTCCAGGTTAGCAACATACTAATGCATAATTGGTATTTGCTACTACATAATAAGACAATAAAACAGTAATCTTCAGTACTGTTTGAATTCAAACAGGTCTTATTGCTATGCATCATAACTGGCAGGTAAGATGTAAGAAACCTCTGTGAGAAGAAATGCTCCTCTGTGCCTTTCACCAATCTCCATTTATGCCACTCAGACTTATTTGCTGTAAAATAATCTGCATTTACATCCTACAGTATTTCCAAAATTAAATTGAAATTAAATTAAATGGAGCATCATCTTATTCAGTTTACAAGATATTGGGTGGCCCAGAAGAGCAGCAAGCTGGCAGGGTGGTAGCTGATCTATTCAGGAAAAGACTGGCCCAAACTCAGAGAGAAATAAAAGCTACCTGGGCTTTTCTGGTAAAGAAATGGCAGCAAAAAAACAAATATAAATATCACTTCTCACTCCTGTCATTCACACTGCTTCTAAGCCTCTGCTGCTTCCTCTCCATTTTTCTGGGAATATGGGACTGTTAAGGATGCAGCAACCTGCACTAACACTGCATCTTTCCTTTCAGTACAGAACAGCATTTACTTTGTGTCAGAGTATGTGGTCAGTAACAGTATCTAGTGGCTATATAATGAATGCAAGAAGCTCAGAACCCTCCATTAGAAATTATAAGCTGCAAGCTGTTGGATGGACATCAGGGGGAAGATAGAAAAGTACAGTATATTCCAAAATTTGATCTAGTGTCGTAAGGCGTTGCATGAGCTGCAAGCCCTGAGAATTCCTGACTTGTTAATATAGGGAGATTCTTTTCCGTAAACAAAACCAGGGTAGGAAGGTGGTAATCACTTAACCAAAATGGTTATCTTGGCCAAAACCAGTACATTTCTGTTCAGAAAACAAAGTAGACAACACAGTGCTTGTTCTGTGGTGAATGTAACACACAAAGCTCTGAAGTGAGTTCTGATGATGGTGCTCAGGGTCTCAGTGTGCTGACACAAATCATTTAAAGGCTGATGGCTTTCAGATACTGAGCAAGTGTTGGGCTGTGCATAACCCTAAATCACATTATTGCAAAATATAAAAAATATAATCACAAAAGATGCTGAATACTTTCTTTTCAAAAGCATTCAAATTCCCCACAAAGAGTCCATGAAAATAGAAAACAAAGAAATGTAAAACTTTGGTCTGGTTATGAGGAATTATGAACTGGATACGTATTTCAAAGTTCAAAGAAAAAATGTTCCCTATACAGTTCTCAAGGTGATCAAATACCTTTTTATCATGTGTTGTTCGCAACATTTGCTCCGAGGTAACGCCATTCTTTTCATGTGTCTAGACCAAATATAATTATATAAATTATTGGAAGTAAAATTATTTTTCAGTCATTAGTACACAGAATAGAACACAGGATTTGAATGATATGTGAATATTGCTGATTCAGAACAATCAGGGGAACAAAAAGGAACTGCATCAAGTAAATGCGTGTTGATATTTATAGAAAGCTGAGAGGTACTTATTGTGAGTGTCTCTGCTAGTTCATTTTCTGAATGAACCTTAACATTTGATATCAGAAAAGATTAAAGTTAGAAAGGCACAGGCTTGGTGAATCAAGAGTGTGAAAGCATATGCCTTCAGCATGAAGAGACCTGGGCCAGTAAGGACAGGTTCATTAGCAGACAAGAGAGGGTAATAAAGTCATTAAAAGAGGATCAGAGTCAAAACAAGAAACCAAGTCAGACAGACCACTAGAGTTTAACATTTTCACTAAAAACCACTTCCTTACAGTCAGAAAAGTGATTAAATGAAATGTATCCTGAAAATAATTAGTTTCCACAGCTAGAAAGTGTAGCTGACATTTATTCTGTTAAAGATTAGTAACAAAAAATACACTCCTTCAACACAGTTTGTTTCTCATTTAATCCATTAGCTGTTGAAGGTAATTGGTCGATTAGTAGTGCCAGATGGGATTCCAGTGGGGAATAGAAAAATAGTAATTCTTATAGTTATTTCTGCAAAGGCATGTGTGTATGGTAGAATCATTATTCCTACTAAAATACACAGATGTCTTCGTAGAGACTTGCAGATCCAGAATCTGATCACATTCATGAAAATGAAATAATAAATTCACTGTCCTTATCAGAGTCTATCAGAATTTATATATAATGCAGACTTTCATCTTGTACATTTCAAGTGTTGACTCTAGCAGTTTGTCACCATTATTTTGAACATAAATACAGAAACACTGAATATTACATATTGAGTACATGCTCTCAGTCCTTTCCTACTTGAGCTTGTATTGTGTCTTTTGATTATTTGTGTTTAATAAAATGTGGGGTTGAAAAAAGAAGTTTGTGTTTTGAGAAAAAAGTCACCACATCTGGATAAAGGAAGGATAATTTTGAAATTTACACACATACTGAAAACAAGAGATTGTGTGACATGCAGGACATGATAGAGTTTGTCTCAAACAATCCAAGAAACTGAGACACGCAGGACATCTGTTTTTCATCTTGAGATTCCCCACCCCCCAACCCCTCTGCCAAGATGTGTGCCTGAGATTGGAGATGGGGGAAGTCTG
>JANHGL010010518.1:0-21093 GCA_024611195.1 Ceyx melanurus | reverse complement strand
CCCAGCCAGGGTGTCCCCCCCACTGCTCTCCCCAGCCAGGGTGTGCGCCCCACAGCGCGTCCCCGCCGGGGGGTGCGCCGCCAAGCGCGTCCCTCCCGGGGGGAGCGGTCCCCGTCCGGCAGCGCCCGGCGGTCGCAATCGTCACGCGCCTCCGGAGGAGAAAGGAGCGCGGGCTCCCCAGCGGAGGCGCGGCCCTTCCGGGCGCAGCGGGTCGTCGGCTTCCCAACGCCGCGTACCCTGCTCGCCGACCGCCTGCATCTCCGGCCATCTTCCTTCACCGCTCAGCCCGCGGCTCCGAGCGAGCCTTTCCGCGGCTGGAAGCGCTGCGAGGTCCGGCAAAGGGTGACGCGCTGAGCGTGTGCAGGCCATGGCCCTGCCGCCAGTCCCTCCGGGGCTGAGCGCGGGGGTCAGGGAAGGGCCTCAAGGCAGCCCCATCCCATGGCGGGGATGCTGGAAAGCACCTGTTGGGCCAGTAACATCAGCACACAGGCGGCTCTAGTGTACAGCTCTCCAGCTCGCAAATGTTACTGCTGAGGTCACTATATTGCAGTATGTTTACTTGTATTTAAATTTGATGAGTGAAAAAAACACTTGTTTTCCTTGGGGATGAAGGCTTCGGTCCATCAATGTGGTTAAGTTGGCACTTGATGCAAGTGGCCCTTCCCACACTGCATCACCTCAGCATATGCCCCTAAGAAGGGCTGTTAACAATTGAGAAATGTTCCCTTTGGCTAGCCAGAACCATGTGATTTAAGCAAATATTCAAGACAAGAATAATAATTAAATTTCTTTACTGGCTCCCACTAAAAAAGATGAGATTAAAAATACTCTGTGGTTAGATGAGACTCTGCTGTTTATGTTAGTAGAGACTTATTCTTTTCACCTTCTTAGTAGTGTAAATATTTGTATAATACAGGCAAGATTTTATTTGCTATTAGATTATTTAGAAAACAGCTATTTGTGCAGTCTACAGTCTTGCTCCTACTTCAGATGCTTTCTATTTTAAGATTTATGGAGATCTGGAAGAGAGGTAAGAAAATATTTCTATGGATTTTTAAATCTGTGGAAGATCTAATATCTCTAAAACCTACAAGAGGAATTTATGGTAATTAGAACTATGTCATGGTTTAGGGTCAGGGTAGCCCAGACCAATAACAGACGCTCTCCTTTAACCCCCCTTCCTCCCCAAAAGGGAGAGAAAAGGAATAAGGGAGAAAGACTTACTGATTTGAAAAGGAAGCTAGAACAATTTAATGAAAATGAAAATAATAATGAACTATATACAAGTATGTACAAAACCAGTACCGAACCCAACCCCCCTGATGGTAATTACGTCACTCTCACTGATGCTGTGGAGGAGCTGGACTCTAGCACCAGGTTTCAGGATCAGGATCGAAGCAAGAGAGCAAGAGAGCGAGAGGCAGTGAGAGAGAGACCTTCCGGACCACCGAGCTTTCTATACTGGATATGATGTATATTGACTGGAATACCTAGTTCATCAGTTTGGGGTCACCTGTCCTGTCCGCTTCTCCCTGCAGGTGCAATCTTTTACTTTTCTGCACCCCTCAGTGCAATACACAAGTTCTAGCAATGGCCTTGGTCTTAATTCTATCCCTGGTAGTAACTCTAAACATGAGGTGTTATCACTGCTTGAAGCAGACACTGTCTGCAAAACATGCAGCTAACTTCAGAAAGCGCAGCCAGTTAGAAAACCTGAGCTGAAAAGTAAAATCACTGAACAGACCCTGTTTGGTTTTCACTCAAACCAGGACAAAACTAATAATGAAAATATGTGACCAGGAAAGCTTTTCAAGTCATCACTGAATAAAAGCAGAACTGAATCTCATGAATTGTTAGGAAATACGATTGTGATTTAAAATAATTAAAAGGTATGCATAACGCAACCTGTTAGATACTCTGTTCAGTACAGGATAGCCTTTTTTTTTTACTATTATGTGTATCTTATTCAGTGACGACTTTCAGTTAAGAGAAGGTTATTCCAAAAAGGAAAGCAAATTACTTCAGTTTTGCTGTGTTGCTGAGAAAACTGATGAAAGAATAAACTTCACCACTGCTTAGCATTTAATCAGGTGTATCAGCAGCTTGCAAAAATGGAATAATTTGTGTGCTGAACTTCCATTTTCTCACAAGCAACAGTTAAGGCTCCTAGTAGCAGGAGGGAGAAAAAAAAGGCACCTTTTTGTGCTAAAATAATGATTCCTCTCAATCTTGTTTTTAAAAGGTAGGTGATAAAAATATTTTCATATACACATGTTAGAAATTATCTGCCCAAAACTAAAGGTCAGCAAGACTTGGAAGAGGAAGTATTAAATTGTCATTCAATATTAAGCTTAATGCCAGGACTAGACAAACTTGTTGTTAGTAGAGACTTTCTGCCAGCAACAGCATGAAGGGAAAGAAGAAAAAAAAAACAAAACAGACAGCAACAGCAAAGGCCAAATCAATCAGCACAAAAAATGAGTTACTCACTATTGATGGAAAATGGCCAACTTCTCCATCTGTACTCAGTTGTTGTGGGTGGCAGCGGGGGGGTAGAGGATGGCTAGTTCCTGAGCCATGAATTTCTGTGATGCTCCTGCCTATCACTCTCTAAACTGCTGGTTTACATCTGATACCATTAAAGCAGTTTTTGTCCTATTATAATCCCTGTTTGTCCCAGTAATTCTGTGACTTTGGGAATTAGTTCTAGAGTGCACCTGCACTCTGCCTTTGTTGAAATGAACTTTTATAGAAAGAACTTTCCAGGATAGCAATTTTATAAACAGTGAGACCTGTGGAAAACGTTCTGTGCATTCAGGGTACAACTAAAGAAAACTTTCAGATCCTCAGAGTCGGGCAAGATAATAGAAAAGAAAGCAGCAGCAAGGCCTTGAAGCGGTTAGTGCCAGTAGGCCAAGCTGCCTTTGAAAAGCAGGTGCCCTGCTGGAGGCAGAGAAGAGCCCCACAGCACTGTAGGCTCTGCTGTTCAAAGCGTTACAGGCAGTTGTTCTTCCACAAGACTTTATAGACACTGAAAGTTTAGCAGTCTGCAGATTTTGGAGATTCCAGAGACAGAGCTGGGGCTAATTTAAAAACTCCGTTTTCCAGATTTAAAACAATTCAGAACAGACCTGCCTGAATGTGGTTTGGCCTTACCTAGTGATTGAAGTCCTAGGACTCCAAGAGACTGTTTGGGTCATTTAGACCAGTGAATAGTTGATTCTGAAGTGGAAAAAAAGGCCTTACATAGCCATGATACAGTCAGAACTTGCAATAATTAAAACCTGTAGGCCACCATGGGAGGAGAGTTAAGCCAATGTTCAGAACTTTCAATAGTCCCCATCAGTACCTTCTACAGATAGGAAAAAAAAAAAAAAAAAGATAAATTAGAGCAAAATCATTCAGAACACATTTCTTGGTCTGAAGGATAACGTTGGTGCTTACAGTAACATTTCAGTCAAATTAATGAGCTTGAAATATACCTGTATAAAGTCAAAGACAAATGTGAGGACTGGAGTTCATAAGCAATGGTACATAGACTAGTAGCATTCACAAGGGATAGCATCCACTCTTTTTTTCCTGAGTGCAAAGGCAGCAATTACAACCTTAAAGAGACATATAGCCTTGCATAAACTAAACCAGAGTGAGAGCTATTTTCTATCACTGCTACCTCATAGAAACAAGTGAAGTAAACCCATCATCTCTAATATTGCAGCTGTGAGCATCATGTGGTGCAGCACAGCTCTCTCATTACGTACATAAAATTTGAAAGCCTCTAGTTTGGTAGCGGTGAGGCACAGCTATGCTTTAAATGACACCATGAGATCTGAAGGCTGTTACAACAGCAGCTGGTGCTCATGGGAGTTGACTGAATACTTTCAAACTTGTCATTCCAGTGAATGAGTAGGTAATATGCCTATGAGTTCCCCTAGAATGCTTGCTTTCATCAGAGGTAGTTCAGTCTTCAGATCCTCTCCATCCAGCATGTCAGATGAGACCATGAGAATGCATTTTGCTGTTAACTTGTTTTTCCCACCAAACCAGACAAAACTTGAAAATCACCTGTTTAAAAATAGACAAATCATTCCAGAACCATAATCACCAGTGGCTTATTACCTAAACCACGATGGCACACCGGTGATTATACATTTCAAACATTCAAAATTAATTTTAACCTGTGCATACATCTGAAATATTTATACACTACCCATTCACGTATTGGCAACAACAGCCTCTTTGCAGCAAATTCCTTTTGGAACCTGAAGAAATCACAGGCTCCACTAAGATTATTTGAATGAGTTTAGGATACAGTCAACCATGAAGATGACAATGGACTAAAGATTATTGTTGCTTCTGAACTCCAGTTTAATATGTTAAGATATTGTGGAGGTGTCTGGCTTATTGAGGATTTTAGCAGGAATGAACTCACTGTAACTGTGAAATGATAAAACTGAAACATATAAAAGAGTTGATCTAGGAACTTCCATGGCTTTCATCACTGTAGGATGTGAACATCTCATGCATATTAATAAATTAATCTTCACATACCAAAAGGCTGAGAAGTATAATTATCTCAATTTCACAACTGGAAACTGAGTAAGCTTTAGGGATTTGTTGAAGGTCATTCAAGAAGTCTGTAGCAAAGCTAGGAATTTTTTAAATATTAGCAATAACACATATTTCCTAAGGATGGAATTTCACACAGCCTCTCAGCATGATCAGGGACCTAATCTGACTGACAGCTAACTGCTGGCCTTGGTCGTCTGGAAACATTAGCTAGTCACTGGGCAGCCAAACAAGTGATAGAGACAAAAAACAGGAGACGTGAAAAAAAAAGTGGCCAATTATGGGAATGGGATATACCACCTTTTAAGCAGGAGCACAGTTTTAGCTTTATGAGATGGTCACAAAATGATGCTAACATCCAAAATCAAATACCTTAATTGTAAAAGGCTATTCATCATTTGAGTAAACGACCCTGGTTTTCCCCCATTTTCTGTTTATAGGAGTGGGAACAATTCATACTTTACTGGAGAGCTTCAAACTTCAATTCAGCCATGTTTATAAAGTGCTTGTGTTCTTGGGATTGAAACATATTAAAATGTTTTCCTTTCAATTTTTGGAATATAAATTGAAATAATTTAGTAATCTTAATTCCATAAGGATGCCTGTATATAAAACCTAACCATTTAACAAAAATATGGAATTACATTTAAAATTTTCAAACTATTTTTTTTCTGATGGAAAACCTGGGTTCTGATGGGCAGCACTTTCTGGGAATTCAAAACGGCAGATAAAAAAAAACAAACAAACAAACAAACAAAAAAACAAAAACAAAAAACAAAACACCTTGCTTTATGTTTTCTTTCCAACATTATGATTTCCAACTGTCTGAAACTGCTGGCTAAATTTCTTCAGAAACAGATAAGACTTCCAGTCCAACTTGAGCATTATAAAAAGCTCATTTTCCTGTCTCTCAGGGCAGCTTCCCCTGTGTTCACAGGTCTGGTATTGCTCTTCAACCTAAGTCATTCTTGAGGAAGAAAGCTATTTCAAGAAGGGCTCTTGCCTGAGCAAGCCGTGTCAGGGAGCAGCAAGGGCTGGGCTGCCTGCAAGGGCAGGTGAGCCAGGGGCCATGGGTGCCAGTGAGGCAGTGGGGACAGTGCCCTCACTGAGCAGGGGGCATCCTGGCAGACCCCAGCCAGGCGAGGGGGGTTAGGATGGCAGCCAAGGTCACTGATAGTCTGACAACAGCCATGTATGGCCTGCAGGGGAGGTCCAAGCTGCAGCTAGGAAGCTCAGTTAGCAAGGCAAGGTCAGAATCAGCAGGGTGCAAGACTAGGCACTACCACAGCATGCTAGGCTCAGACAAGGAGCAAGTGTAACTACAGTGTAGCTCAGGCAAGGAACACAGGCAAGGGCCTGAACTTGAGCACAGCAGAGGATCCAGGTGAAGCTTCTCAATAGCTCTTTCTTGCAGCTTTCCTATTTTGACAACACCCTGACTCAAGGCTACAGAGCAATGCCATGTCAGGGCTGGCCTTGAGGACAGACAAGGACACCCCTAGGAGTGGGGAAAGAGGTTGCAAATCCAGTCGGTGTGCTCAGAGCCCTGGCATCAAGAAGTCTCAAGAATTTATTTCATTGGGATTGCTTGGCATACCCACCATTAATTTTCAGAGTCATAGGACAGAGCAAAAGTACTGTCAGTATAACTTCAGATTTGGTTTCACAGAAGTGCCTATTGTTTTAATTCTCTCTACTCTAATAACATGGTAAAACATAGGAATCTGCCCAAAAGGAAAAGGTCAGAAGTTACCATTCTTTCCTATTTATCAATTAAAGATCACATAGCTTCCTGGTACCAAGACAAGCTATGGCATAATATCTGAAACAAAAATCTAGTAACAAATGAGTAGTGTCCACTGTAGGAAAATTAAAATGCCAGTTAAGGCATTAAAAATAGAACTGAAATCTAAATAAAAATATCTCTTCCTCAGAACAGCAAGGTTATTTAATATTCCTAAACACCCTAATTTCTTTTTCCTATCTGTAAGAAAAGCTAAAACATACAGTAATAATCTCCTCAAAAGTTCACAGTATTAAAAAAAAATTTGTTGACTCAAATATATAGATTTTAGTCTTCTTTAAAAAACATTTAACAATTGCTTTGTGTCTCACACCATTTGTATAATTGAACAAAATGAGGCCTTAAATGTACCAATAACATTCTTTTCTAACACATTCTATACTGGTTTTATGATTTCTTTAAAAAATCTGGTTTATCCATGAATGACAGAAACCTAAACTCACCAATGCTGTGCTTTTAAGAGACAAGAGACAGAAAATAGGTAGTTCAGGCACAACCTATTTTTAATTTTTATTGGGAAATCATTATAACAAACAAAGCAACCCCAAGAGATATCATCATTCACAGATGTTGTACCCATAAAAGCCCTACATTTAGTATATCCACTGGATATATCATGGCAAGAAAGCACTCCTAATTTTAATTATGAGCAATAGTAGAATCAACTGTGCGTGACAATCAGATACCCTGGTTAAGCAGGTTTTGCTATTACAGGCTATAGTGCATCCTCTGCAAATACAGTGATTAAAGTCAGAGCTCTGACCCGGTACCCTCACCAGTATGATGACATCTACAAAACTAATTACAGCAGCAGAAAGCATACTTTGACTAGTTCTGTTTGCTATGCTTATGTAAAGGTCCTTATTTTACTAAAATAAAAGCCTGCTTTTGCCAATATACAGGGAAATGTATTTGGAAATGGTGCCAGCAAAATACAGTTTTAATCTCTGGTAAGCAAGTCCTAGCACAGCTGTCATACCAGCGATTACACCAACATGTGGCACAGGGCTAGTATGAAAGTACTCACTGATATAGGTCATACCACATACACAAAGCATCAGCTTGAGAAGAGGTGTAGTTCTGGAATGTGATCTTTGAGTGGCACCAGAGAGAGCTGTACAGGAAGAAGATGCTACAAGCAAGGGGAGTGGGTACAGCTCAGTCTGGGATGCTTAGGGCCCAGGGTGAATATTGCTAACAACCAAAAGGCAAGAGTTGTATATGATGGGGAGAATGGGACAGCTCTGGGACAACTGAATAGATGAGAGTACAGCAAACAGCTTTCATCTGAATCTGCAATGTCAGTGAAAAAAAACAACCTCTTGGAGTATCACCTAATTTCCCATAGTAACTAAAAACTCTGACATCATGCATATCAGTCACTGTTTAGTTAAAGTTTACTACAGTTGTATTGTGAAGACTCGAGCAATGCACTATGCATGTATGTGATGTGTATGTGTGTGATGCCTTCTAACTAAAGGAGAGTTGAACTGTAAGAGAATGTTCACCTTTAGGAATTCACTCTGGTTTCCTGCAGTAGGTTGGGTTGTGGCTGGAACTGTGAAAAAACCTTTATTCCCAGTCTTCCAGTAATCCAAAATCTTGGCTAGCCTGCTGACATGGTGACTTGGCTACTCCAGAAAGAAATCTGCAGAATGGAAACCACCCCAATGTTCCATGTGGGATGGAAAACCAGCACAGCCCTGAGGGGAGAAAGGTGGCAGAATCAAAATCCAGGAAGACCTGTAGGTAGTTCTAAGAACAGCAGCACAAATAAGGGCAGTACTTAATACACAGAAAACCATGAAGAAATGCCATGAAAGCCTTTGCTTCTGTGAGTGAACAAAAGTGAAAGGCAGTCAGACAAATAACTATCAGATTTAAAAAAGAAACAACGTATGACTGACTTGAACAAGACATGAAACAAAACTGTGATTGCCAAAAATCTATCTGAAGAGCAGAGCCTGCAAAGCTAGAACCATTATCACAGGTTGGGACAGGAAGTGCTCAGCTCCACTTACGGATTCTGGAGCAAGATCCCAACACTATGTCAACTTTTTTTTTTAGAAGACAGCAGAGTGCTGATATTTCAACAGGGTATGTGTGATTTAAATAGCAAACAGAAGAGTTAGTCAAATTTTGTATTGGCCTTGTTGTAGCTTCTGTGGTATCATATTAACTGTGGAGACTTGTGCCAGGAGCACAACTTCAGCAGAGACAAAAGAGTATGTCTTGGTGACAAAAAAAGAAAAAAAAATAAAAAATGGCTAAAATCTTTCATACACTTGATTCATTTTCAATTTCTGGAACAGATATACTACAGTAGTATCTCAGCTAAGCAGCTGATTGTCAAATCAGACTTGTTTAGCTAGGTAAGTAAATTGCAGTTTATGTGGCACAGATTGAGAAGGTCCCAATAACGTGACCATCTTTTCCTTTAATTCAATAGATTACTGAAAGTCATTTTAAAGTAATACCATACATAGTGAAAAGGATTGTACTGAAACAGTGTCAGACTCAGTTTCATTGATGCCATATCCTGTTATTTTATAGTGAAAAGTATAAAGCAATTGCAACAATGATATAATAGAATATGCTGAAGGTAGAAGAAAAGATGGGATATGCAAACCTATAAAGAAATAAAAAACCTCAAATCCAAAGATTGTGAATGCCTAGGAATTAATGCCTCTGAAAAAGGACAAAAATGGAAATAAGTCAACACATACTAGAGATTATAGATAAGATCATGTCCAGCCAGAGACAGTGAAAGGAACATATGGCACCTTAGCCAGCTCCCAGAAGGAGAGAGACCAGACACATATAGAATGAGACACAAGAGTGATGATTTGCAGCAGAACTGAGGTAAGACCACAAAATCCCCTGATAAAGAAAAAGCAGAAACAAATGATTTTGCTATGTCAACACTGGCAATGGTATTTCAGCTGCGAATCACTGTCATTTTTAAATTGTAAGCCATCTGAGTATGCTCCATTTATTCCCTGGACATTTAAAAAATATCCATATATATTTAAATATTGTCCAGAAAGGAAGTTGAAGCTCTAAAATCAGCTAAAGACTTTCCTACCTTCTGTGATTCTATGATTTACAACCACCTCAGCTGATGGGCAGGCACTCCTTTCTCTGCTGTGAGCTTTTTAGCAAGCAGATCTCTGAATGTATTCCAAGAATATATTAATATGGTGGTTAAGGAAGACTAAATAGGTTTTGTACTTTCTTTTACATCTGATGGTTTCTCTCTAATAGGCAGAAACACGGTAGCCTTTAGTAATGGGAACAGAAATTAATAATTCCTCTTCTTTGCCTGACAAGGAATAAAGTAAGAGCTCTTTTTAGTTAATTCTCCCAGGTCTCCCAGGAAATGACAATACATAAAGGAGTTTTTTCTGTTTCTCCCTTAAATGGAGTTAATGTTGTCTGTTTTACTTCTGAAAGTACTTCTGAGTATTTTGTTGCTGTGTGAAACAGTGCAATATGTAAACTCAAAATATGTAGGAGCTATAACATTCACAAGTCATGTTTCTTCTGCTGCAGTAAAATGTTACTATTTTTAATGATGCAAACAACAGAAAAGGTTTCTTTTCACACTAATTGTGTGCATGTTTATTGATAGTCTCTGATAGAATTAACTGTCTGAGTGCTGTATGGAATAACTAAACAACAGTATATGTTTAGAGACAGAGAAAGAATTTAGATGTTTACTTTTTAAATTCCAATCTTGTTTGCCAAATGTCTTAAATAAGATAATAAAGACATACTTTTAATTAGTGCCTTAGGATACAATCTGTAAAGCAAATTAACTACTCTAGGTTTACACAATATTTTTCTGCAATAGAATAAAATAATTTTAGGTTATTTTCTTAAACAAGTATTTGCACTGCAGATAGTATTAGTCTTCAAAGCTGCGTAGAGATTCCAGCAAAGTATTTAACCAACTGTGTATCTTTTGTCAAGCACTGACATATAAACTAGTAAAAAAGCAGAAGGAATAATTTTAAGCAGTTTAAATTTTTTTTTAACCCCAACTGGCCAATACTTCAGATTATTTAGAAAAAAATAAATTAAATAAATACATATCTACATTTGCCAGGTATATTAGAGAAGATAAAGATGACTCACAAGAGATGCAGGACTCAGCCCTTGTTTCTAAGGCTTACTGGCATCAGTACAAGTGAAACATCAGCATATGAAGTATGAGACCCTTCAGGAAAATGCCCCTGCTGACTGTGATGAACCTTGAGATGGAAATGGTACTCCTCACTCTCCATCACCACTAGAGCTTTTTTCTTAGGGCACGTCTCCCAGCATATTTAACCACCTATGTACCCAAATGACAATGTGGTATCTCTGAACAAGCCTCAGTGTTCAACACTATTACTTTTAAATGCAATTCTTATATTCTGCAGAACTGGGCACAGATTCAAGTACTTGCTAAATAGATATGGCAGTCTGCCCTCAGCCAGGGGAACTGCAACCTGACACATGCATTATGAATCAGGAAAGTAACCTGTATTGATTTGTTTTAGTGCTGATCTCATATTCCTCAGCAAGGTTCAGGTGACATTTCCACTCTCCTGATGAATTACAAGTTCATATCTTTTGTAGAGACAAGCCAGACCAACCCAAAGAACTATTACTTTCAAATGAGACATTTCATAACAGAAAAAGCCTGTTTTCTCCAGTTTTGAAGTGTTTATAACTTTGTGCCCCTGGAAGTTGCCAGGCTGGCTAGCTTGCATGCTAGAACCACTTGCTTAATGGAAGAAGAGCAATAAAGAGAAAAATAGTTGTTTTGCACAGTTCTTTGGAAGCATTTAAAAAATCCATTCCACTATCATGTTGGCATACCAAAAAGATAAATCCTCTCACAGTGTTTTCAAATACAGTATTTGGCATGAAGAGTGATCTGTTTCAACTCTTTCTAATGCTTTGATTTTCCCTTCAAAAAGCTATGCCGGTCTAGAGCATACCCTCAGACTTCAAACACTCCCCAGAACCCAGAGGGATGAAGAACAGATACCCAGGTTTTCTCAGAAGAGACCACTCCTCCTGTCTTTGTGGGGATGGGTTAAGCTGAGGCACAGGGAAGTGAGACAAATATAAAACAGATTCACAAGAAAAAATATGCCCTTCCATTACCACTGTCCTATGGTGTGCTTGCTGAGATTTGCTAGTGGTTGTGGGAGCTACTGCTAGGGGCATGGGGAAGCTGGATTTTGCCTAGAGGCAGCTTGTTGAGTCTCTTTGAGACAGGGTGACAGCACTGCACCAAGTGCTGCTGCCACAAGCAGGAAAGTCTTCCAGCTTGAACAGAGCAGGGCTGCGATTTTCTCTGATTATACCAATAGACCTTTGGCAAAGCAACTAATTAAATTAGGATGATGGTGCTGAAATTTATATTTCATTATTAAGTGACTTGATAAAATCCTCTGTCAGAAAGCAGACATTGCAGACCACTTAACACTTGTAGTGATAATCTAATGAAATAGGAGCTGAGAATCAAGTAGCAACTTTTAATGGATTACCAACTTAAAAAATTACATCCCTTTTTTTTTCATTGTGTTGTATATTTTAAGTCTGTTTACAGCTTTCACTGTAAGAGGTACCCTGACATGGTTCTCATATGAAATAAATCTTATAGTCAGCCAAGCAATCTCTCTACAATGTCAATGTGGCAACTTAAGTGACTGCCATACAACTTAAAAAGAAAAAATACTTCCTTTGCCATTCCAGTCATAATTATTATGATTCAGGTGTTGCAGAGAGTAAGGGGAAAAAAGATAAAATGGTAAATTTCATTTTCCAAAACCATGGAGTTGAAGACATGTATATAATTTAATCAGGATTATCATAACTCCCACCAAGGTAATTTAAAACCAGTCTCTTGCCATTTGTCTGCATTTTAGTTTTGGAATACAATTTTTGGGAGTAGGATGTCCCAGGAATTTGTTGAGAGAATCCCAGGTTCTAGCTCATGTCCTGAATCAATTATTTTGTTCGTGCCCAGCACTGGCCCCATTTAGGAAAGCAAACAGAAAGTAAAGCTGGGGGTGGACACTGTTCTACATAACACAACTATTTTAGAAAGGCAGATAGGATCACACCAGATCAAAGCACAGTATCAGAATGAAGGTCTTACATGAGATGCACATGTGCCTTCCCCTTCTCCACACCCAGGTAACAGAACAATGCTCTGTAAGTCAATATTTGTACTTTTCTAAACTCTCTGTGTTCTCTACAGTGTCAGTCAAGCTTTCAGCTATTGAATTTCCCATTAAAATCCTGAGACCTGCTACCTAAACACCCCTTCCTTCCACTGTCACTTAGGTTTTTGAATCTCCCCAGCCTCTTACCACTTTCAAACCTCAGCCTACTCATCTTTGGTTCAGATGGCACCCAAATGCCTTCAGACACTCTTCTCACAAGAAAAGTGTCATATCATAACACAACTGTTTTATTCAGCTGTTCTTCTCCTAGACTAATCCAAAGATTACTTTTAAGATCAACGTTCATTTCAACTCAGCAATGAAATTCAAGCCATTGGGAACTAATCAGTTGATTCCTTAGAGGAAGGCTGAATGTGACAGTCCAATGGCTATTAACATGTCTAAATTCCACAGCAATGGGGAGGCACCTCCCAGAAACACAAGCAGGTAGTTCCCTCACTCCTCCACTCCTCCAAGTAATCAAGACATGTAAGGGTTGATCTTTGTCATTTTTTGCTAATCTTTTTCTATGCTAATGGAGAGCAAATTGCTTCTATGAACCCGATGTATTAAAGTAAATGTATAAATATGTTATATTTATATTTTGTGGATAAAAATATCCAGTAAAGCACTTTTAGGTATGAATTTCACATTTTGATCTTGAAATTGCAGGGGGAATTTAATCAGGCACAATGACACTGGGGCTAAGGCACACAAAGAAACAGGTAGTAGGGTAGTCACCTCTCCTCTTGACTTTGCCATAAAATTTGATTTAAAAAAGAATGATTTAGTCTCTTTTGTGATGAGATGTACCATAGTACTTTTTGTAAACACTGTAATTTTAACAAACATCTATATTTTAATGTGAGGAAGAAAAGAATCTACCCAGTCTCTTGACAATCAAAGTGCTTTCAGACTATTTCAGAATCCCTGATTGAATCAACTATTTAAAATTGGACTTTGATCTTGGGTTGTTTGGGGGGTTTTTTCTGCAAAATTCACTAACACTCCTTGTATTTTACTAACCC
This sequence comes from Ceyx melanurus, assembly GCA_024611195.1. Taxonomy (NCBI): domain Eukaryota; kingdom Metazoa; phylum Chordata; class Aves; order Coraciiformes; family Alcedinidae; genus Ceyx; species Ceyx melanurus. The sequence goes on along the minus strand of JANHGL010010518.1, from coordinate 7,471 downwards.
TGTTCCAGTAGCTCAGAACTCCTGTGATACTTGTATTACAACCTTTGTAGAATACTTGTTTTCTTTGTGAGTTTTTCAGGCTTGACTAAAAATAAAGTGTTAAAATTTACAGAGTTAATTATGAGACTGGAGCTGATTAGTGATTCCCAACTCTGTGTTCAGGTGAAGGCTCTATGCTTTTAACAAACAGTGGTCTCAAAGGAATAGCAGCACCAAACTGAGACAAATCTAAAATCAATATGAACTCTTATTTGGATACTGACAAAATATGAGTTTTTGCAGTGCAGTGGATAGGACACTTTATCACAAGAGTTCATATGTGGAAAACATACTGATATTTTTTAATGTATAATCTTTGAAGTCACAAAGGGAAAATTCAATAAACTTTTTTTCTTGCATTTCATAATAGCAGGTAGTTTTCCAACTAATGCAGCCATCACATACTGTAAATCACTTATTTCCTGGCAGTTGACATCTTTACCTGTGTGATTGCTTGGGCAAGCTTTTGGCTGTATACTCCTATGTTTTAACCAATTTGACCCATGGCAACATGCCAAGGAGACAATGGTATGCTTTTCCACTCTGTCTCAAATGTCCTGCTTCTCTATGCTTTGATCAGCCTTTATGTCTCTTGTGATGTATTCACAGACTAAGTGAGCTTTTGCTTTTCCTAGAAAACATCATTCAAATTTAAAAGGTGGAAATTTTTTCTCTTCCCTCATAGTGAAAAGTGATCAACCAGCATAGAAACTTAAGTGGTGCTATGGGATTCTCAATTGTCTATGCCCTGATTAACTGTCATTTCTCTTATTTTGTCTTCCTGCTCTTAATGGGGTACTTATTACGGTGCCTATACAGAGACACTCAAGCTCTGTATAGCCACATAATTACAAAATATTAACTGTTTAAAGGAAGAATGAAAACATTCACAAGAAAGAAATGCTGATTTTTTTGAGAGAGATCTGTTACTCCCTTTTTTACACTTGAAGCTCCCACTTACTTATATAAATAATTTTTGCAGATGCCTGGCAAAATCAAGTTTTAGTGACAATTTCATGTGATACATCCATCAGTGGGAATGAAGTTTGTCCTTAAAGAAATAGGTACTTGCTCACCAAATATTTCTTTTCCTCTCTCTGCTATGACTATCCACTTTATATGCCTCAATGTCAAAAAGTAAAGGTCACCCTAGTTCATAAAATGTTGGCTAATAACCATGTAAAGACAGTGAGACTGCAGAAAATGCTCTCCTGTAGGTATGAGACAATAAGTTGAACCAATGCCTGGTCTGTAGGAAGGAACACATTTTGCTGAAAGAATCCATAAAACAATAGAGCATACATCTGAATGCAGATTACTTGATGATATTCAACATATTTTTGAAGGAATTGGAGGCTCCATTTTGTGCACTAATTACAGCCGAAAACAGACTTCACAGTGAATGGATTCAGGTAAAAGCACATTCAGTGTTTTGCAGCCTTAATTATGTAAAGAAGTATTTGCAAGAAGTCCTCCTTCAGACCACGCGATTTAAAATTCTGACTGACATAGCATGTAATGTTTAGGACTGTTATTTACTTGCTGTGTAGTTTTTGTTACTAACAGTGAAATACAGTTCTCCAGGAAACTTTCAAGTGAGATTTAAAACTACACTTCACTGAAGATGATATAGCCACCTCAATTGCTAGTTGTCCTTAGCAGCCTAGCCAGTGATCACCTGCCCTCTCATTTCTTTCTCACCTTATCCAAGTAAGAAAAGCTAAAAACTGCTGATTTCTTGCCCTACTTTTTTCAGACATTCCACATGTCTTGGTTCAAGTCAGTTTTGTTGGGGTTTTTTGTTGTTATTGTTGTTGTCCAGCTTTCAGAGATACATCCTGCATGTTGAAGGGCAGTTTTCCCTGCTCTCATCAGTGTCTACAAAGAAGGTGGTTCTGGGAGGGTTCTGGCCTGTTCAAAACACTGTTGCTTACAAGCTGTAGTTAACTTGAAGTTCATTCCATACATCCAGACCCTCCATTTTACTATAGAAATCACTGCTTTCTCATAGGAGGAATTGTCTTCCTATTAATTAAGTCAATACTATAGGCAGCTTTTCCATATTCCAAAACTTACAAAGATCAACTCCTTCATTGCCATCCCATTAGTCTTCTTCTTAGTTCAACGACACCACTTAAAAAACATGGCTATCCTGAATAATGTTCCAAGTCACAGTGCTAATCACTGCAGACAAGCTGCAGCTTGTTGATGAGTATTTGACATCTTACAGTCAAACAGCATCAGTTTTGCAAATCAATTATTAGTCTTCTGAGTGACTTTTGGCAGCAACACCAACAACTACATTGTCTATAGCTGCCGTAGAAAGACTGAGAAAGAAAAAAGGGAAGGATGTGAAATGCCTCCTTCTAAAGGAATTACTTTTCATTCAGATTCACTTTGTTTGGTGAGAGCTCCAACAAGCATCAGCTGGTGGAGAGGAATGTGCTGCACACCTGGAAGGCTCAGCAGTGGCAGAAGGACCAACGCCATTTTTCTGGAGATCTCTTCAGAGCTCCCCTCTTATCCCTTAAAACCGTGCAAGAGAAGTTACAGGAAAGAGAGATACCCCCATAGTACTTTCACAGTCCCCACTGCTGCTACTAACTAAATAAATTCAATGAGATATGTAGAATCATACCTGGTTTATGTCCTGAGTGCTTAGACATGTGCAAACATGTACTAAATGAGGCTGTAGAAGCTAAACTTCCCTTTTTAAACTGGTGTAGTGCAGGTGATAACTGGCTTGCATAAGGATACATTCTCAGAGCTACATTTCTTCTCAGCAGCTGATTGCTGCTGGGCAGTATTGGGACTTTTCTCGTCTAAGACAATCAGTAGATCCAGCTCAAAAGGAAGATAAGCACAGATTGCCCATCTATGTGCTTCTGGAGGAGCATGGGGGCTTTGAATCAATGTCACTTGTCATAATGATGTTTCTAACAGGTGTCCTGTGGGGGGGCACTATTCTCCATGAATCTGGAGTTACAAGTTACTTGATGGGGCTAATATTGAAGGAGGTCAAGCCTACCAAGCAGCTTTCCAGTCAGAGAGAGATGTCTAAGGGCCATCCTGGTGGGTCCCAAGACTGGCTTAAGAACATGAAACAGCTGAACTGCCAGGTCCTGACTGCTCTGAAAATGCCAGAGACTGAGCTAGAAACAGTGCCTTGATCTCTGCCCAGACCAAGGTGGTTTGAGTGCACAGGGGATTCAAAGTTCAGGCCTAATTACCAAGAATCTTGGTGATGATTATTGAAGGACTCCGACAGTTTTATAATACTACACACTACCATACTACCTGATTATTAGGGAAATGACTGTATTTGATAAATCTGTTCTGTCCTGCAGACTAAAATTATCCCTGTTTAACAGCTGGAGAAGTAGCAGGGCTATGGCGATGTGAAATGATTTGCCTACGGCTATGTCATGTTTCTTTTGCAGATGTAAGGATCTGAATTCTTATTTCTTGGCTCTCAAGCTATTTCCAGGCCCCATTTTTATTCTTATAGCTTAATCAAGTGATCATTTTTCTGTTTTTATTGATTTTCCTTCTGACACAGCAATAAATGGATGCAAGCATTTAGGTAGCTCCCTAATCTTCAGGTTTAAGACACAGAGGAACGTACTTAAAATAAATGTCAAAGTCATTTTTTGAAAACCAAAATTAATATGAAGAAGAAACTCACTCTTCCGATGCAAGTATTTGTGTGACCTCTAACCCTGTTTCACTAAAGTATTTCATAGTGTATTCATGATGAGAAATGATGCTGAATTTCATGTAGAGCAAAGCAGTTAATTCTTAACTTCAAAGAAATCTTCAATCTGATTGTTCACACAAGTGTTACTGAAGACTTGTCATGGCTGATGTGTCCAGGAAGTATCAAGCAAGAAGGATATATATAGATGATCTGGTGATACTGAAAGAATCAGAATCTTCCCATTAATATATTAATATAACAACATCATGATGTTTAATTTAGGTAACTAAATTAAACACCATATACTTTTAAAGAAAGGTTGAAGTACCTTAACTTAATAAAATATGCTTGATGTGCTGGGGTCCCTAAATACATTGTCAGATGAGATTTTAAAAGACTTACAGCAAATAAGCTTGTTCCATCCTTGCTACAAAAGACTATATTCAAATAGTTTTAAAACTTATCCAATGATCCCCCCCAAACTCATAATTTTCTTGCACTTTTTATTCTATGAAACTGTAGAAGGTGAATAGAAAAGTATTAAAGAAACTAATGTTTGTTTTTTATCATCCCAGTTTATTTCTGCAATAGAAAAGAAGCTGAAATTATCCAAGAGGCTGTAATTTAGAAAATTATCCAGGAGAATAAGGCACAGTTTATGGTCACCATCTCCCTAGGGATGATGGTTTAGTTTTTTTATTAATTATGTCCTCAATTTTGCATAATACATTCCTAGACATCTGGCCCTTGGGTTAAGTTTAACATATGGTGGATTTGTACTTTGCTTAGTAAATTTTCTGCTAGCATGAAGCCAGGAGGAATGCCATCGGAGAAAACTGTGTCTTTGGTATATGTACATATGCAAAGCAGTTGGAATTTAACAGCTTCTCCTCTGGGCAATCTGTCTCAGAAAAGAACTTACATGTGTAATGACACCTTCAAGAGTCCACCCAAGTGAATAAGCATAGGACACTCCCATTGTGCCTTCCAGAGGCAAAGGGAAGGGTGGTAGCATGTGAACTGAAGCTGTTGCTCATCCCTGTGGCACGCTTCTGGACTGGCATGTTCACACAGGTGTCACTGAAGCCTGCAGTTCTCCTAGGAAGGGTGTGACTAATTGTTTATATCTAATTGCTTAATTCATCTTTTGTCATCAGTTCGAAGAAGTGAACGGACACCCTGATCCTCTCACCTTGCTCCTGCTGGCATATCTGCCCTTAGCAGCAGGAAAAACAGTGAACAGCCACAGCAGCCCAGAGGTAGGAAGAGAGGACAGGGCAGCATGGGCAGCCCAGCATCAAAGCCATCTGACCAGGTGCTCCACCAGGGCCACCCCTGATGTGAGGCACTGGGCGCCATCACAGCAGCACCAGAGAGAAGTCAATCAGGAGACAATTTCTGTCGTCCCAGCTGTCCAGGAAGCTGCAGCCTGTTGTCCCCCAGGTTATGGTATCAGAAGGCAAAGAATTCAAAAGAAGATTTAAAAAGATATTTCTCTGAGTAAATCCCAGTCTTAGGAGCCTGAAGTACAATGGAGCATCAAGGCAATTATTTTTTCCTCCAACTGCTAAATCTTCCTTAGCCTCTGGTCTGTCTTTTTGCTGATTCGCAGAAAGGGTGATTTGTAGGTGTTTATTACTGACATATGAAGTGATTTAAAGTGAATGTTAAACTGTAGTATGACTTTCAGAATGAAGTTATTCATACATTACTACTTTTCTAAGCAGTTAATACTTTTTAAGGACTCTTAGAATTTATTATCACACTTCATATCTTATAGCTTATGCAGAAATGCCAATTAACCCACACAATGTGCAGTCAAGATAGATGAGGATTAAGTCCCTACAGCCATGGGAATAGCAGAGATGCAATGACCTGAAAATTGTATCCTTAGCTTTGCCTGTAATTAACATAAATTCACCAATGCGGTGCCTTTCCTCTTTTTATTAATCCTTTATCTCCAGGCCTGGATCTCTGTTGCTCATGAAGTTAGGACAGACAGCTTATGCTTTCTTGATTCTTTCAGATCTGACTTCAGACTTGCAAGAGCTGCCTGACCAGGCCTGATATCTGGGGAGCATATGGAGCAGAACACAACCATCCTTGCACATATGCAATAAATTTCCAGTTATGCAGAAAATGCCAAGGCATGTAACCTTCCAGCTCTCCAGCTCATATTTCTTGTGCATTTGTTTTCATTGCACATTTCTGAACATGCATTCTGTCTCCTCCTTACGCAGTGTCAGCCCTTCCACACTTTGATTTGTTCCTTGCTGCCCGCTGACCTGCAAGTACAAGATGCAGAGTCAGATTGTGGAGGATGTCCTCTTGTGTATGGAGCAGAAGCCAAGAAGGAAGGACTCGTGGCCATATCTGCAGTAACAGAGGCATGGTTCAGGATAGGATGACCAAAATATTTTAATAGGGAATAGAAGTGATTGCTTCAATGCTGTTCCCCTTGTTTCCAGAGACACATAAAGAAAGTTAGAGTCTACTGTTCTGTCTCCAGTTGCTGTTGATTGACATAAATGTTCATGGATCTTTTGCTTCTGGTTTGCATTTCATAGCTACACAGCTGTCACTAGAGCCAGGCAAATGAACAGAGCTATAGATGCATCTGGGTAGCTGATGAGGAGGGTATTTGAAATTACTCAAGCCCTGATGAGGCTACCAGCATCACCACACAACTCAAGACTATCAGAATGAAGGGATGTCTAGCAGAGGTTTTGAGATAACTTCAGAGCTAGCATTACATAACTGTGGTGAATGCTGAGTAATGCAGGATTCAGGTTGGTCAAGAAGTTCATTACAATGTTCTTTTTTTTTTTTCTGTTAAAATACTTAAGCTTTAGTCTCAATGAATGAATGAAGACCTTTGTGTGTCTTTGAAAACCAAAAATGCAGTATAATATTTCTGATAATTCAGAAGCATAAAAATTATGGCTGGGGAGGCAGCAGGACTTCGCTGAGACAATCGAAGCAGTAGGACGCTTATGCTGCTGTTCAGAGCTGCAGGAAGACTAAGATGTGTTTTGTCTTAGAAATCTTGTCTCACCAGCTGAGATATTTGTTATGCTCCTCTGTGCACTTTTTTTAACATAGCTCATTTGTTAAGCAGAAGGTGTCTTAAAATTGGCAACACATTCCCTTAACAAGTTTTGACATAAAGGAGAGCTAGAAATCTACAGCTAAATGAAATGATGGAGAAATGGAATTAAATGGAGAAGGCAAGAATCAGTGTGCTGGGAAATAAGGCCATGAGTTTTGGTGACAAAAGTATTTCTAGGAGTTAGCAGCTGACAATGCTCTAGCATGTGTGTGGAAGGAAATGCATCTAAGCACTTAATGGGCAAAATTGATAGGAATAGAGGGGTGCTGAGAAAGAGCTGATGAGAGTCATCTATTTAAGATGGAATGACATGAAAAGTAGAGGGTCATAAGATTTAAGGATTAGGAATATTAAACTTAGAAAAATAAGGAACTCAGAAGTCATAGCTGCTAGACAGTTGTCTTTGGCACATTATCAGTTACTGCAGCAGGGAAAGAATAGTGGCATGTGATTGGCATAGGTATGTAGTTTGAGCCATGTCCATAGATACGTTTGTTCCACTTGCAAAATCACCAAAGTATTTCCAAACTATACTTTTTTTTTTTTTTTTTTTTTTTTTTTTTAATACCTTTTATAGGTAAGATAGAGGTAGAAGTGGCAGCAGATCATTTTTTGTCTCTTCAGCA
>JANHGL010010515.1:0-13740 GCA_024611195.1 Ceyx melanurus | reverse complement strand
GCAAAACATGTTGCTATCTTCAGAAAGTTAGTTAGAAATTCTGAGCTGAAAAGTAAAATCACTGAACAGAATTTATTTGGTTCTCACTCAAACCAGGACAGTCAGTGCAGACTCTGCAGTGTAATTTAGAAAGAAAATGTGCCTTCTCTGGGAAAAAAAAAAAGCAGACCAGTTTCTTGCTTCTTTAGTTCTTCATGACGATTTTATTCTGTGTTAATTTGTAAAGATTTTGTCATCTTTATGCTTTTGCCATGAGTGCTGTAATTAACAGAATAGGAAGGCCTAAATATATTACCCATACAATTTTCAACCACCCTGAAAACAGTAACATGAAAGTAGCATATTTTCATTAAATGCTGCAATGTACAAATTAATCTTATTCTTTAGGGTCCTGGCCTTGTAGCTGCAATGTGGGGAGTCCTTGTATTTAAAGAAATCAAAGTAATCTTACTAAGTCTTCAGTCTCTCTTGCTTGTCTCCAGCTTTAGGAACAGCATGACTCAGTATACAGCTGGAGCTCTTAGATTTCTCCTTTTTACACTGTGAAGCTGAAAGTTATATAATGAATACAAAGTTTTTCAAGAAATCGTAGAATCATAGAATGGTTTGGGCTGGAAGGTACCTTAAGGCACTGTTAAGAGACCACCTAATTCCAGCCCATCTGCCATGGGCAGGGACACCTTCCATTAGCCCAGGCTGTTCAAAGCCCAATCATGCCTGGCCTTGAACATTTTCAGGGTGGGGGGACCTACAGCTTATTTGGGTATCCTTTGCCCATGTCTCGGCAACCTCACAGTGAAGAAATTTTTCCTTAAACTGGATCTAAATCTACCCTCTTTCAGTTTAAAGTCATTACCCCTTGTCCGATTAATGCATGCCCTTGTAAAAGTCTCTCTCTGGTTTAATTGTAGGCCCCCTCTGGGGGTCTTTAGAAGAACTGTGAATGTTTTTTACAAGAATGAAGATTTGGATTCCATAACTGTATGAAGAGTAGTGGAAGTAAATGAAGACTGAAGGGCCAGGAGGCAGGAAGTCAAGCACAGCCTGAAAAAGTCTCTGTTTGAGCCAATTTTTCAGTGGGGTTAGGGGAGTGAGCAGTTGTCCTAGTAATCACATAGACACTAGGGAGGTTGGATGAGATGATCTCTAAGGTCCCTTCCTGCCTAAGCTATGCTATAATATTTTTGGTGATTGTGTAAATTACCCTAGGCATTCTTGGATCAGGAACTAGGTGTTCTTTATCTCCCTCCCACTGGAGATTAATGTTGCACCATACTAGAAAACCATCATGTTCAATATTCAAATATTTGTGACTTGTCAAATCCTTCATCTTATTCATACATTTTTGAATAGTATCTGCATAAGTGCATACTGCTTAAAAGTAACCTGAAAATGGCAAAGGTATTTTAAATACTGTAATTACTGTATTAATTTTGTTCGTATTTTACTAAGTGTATGGTATCATACATTACTCGTATTATATTGTTCTGAACAACAGATTTTACAAATGTAAAAAAAGTAATATAAAATTTACTATTTTGTGGTAAACAGATGTATTAGTTTTGTCATAAAATGAACTCTAGTTCTTCATTTTACTTTGTTTGGATTGGAGGGTTTTTTTTGGAGTAACATTTATTATAACATCATGATAACAACTTCTTTTTCTCACTCTTTGCATATCCAGGGACTGAAAAACTACATGTTGCTCTTAGTAGTGTTTATCATAATTTTTAGTGGATAACTCTTCACAGTATTTTCTAAAGTTTGAAAAGATTTCTGGACCAGTAGATGGTGCTACTGCTTAATATAATCAGAAGGGCGGTACTGATAAATCAAAATACATAGTAGTTTTCAAATTACATGTGTAACATTTACCCTAACCTGCTTTTGGGAAGTGAAAACCAAAACCTTAGCTAAATATTTCCTTTTGTCATGAAAGAAAATCGGGAAATGTTTGTTTCTGCATTTCTTGGAACATTGAGAATATAAAAATATTTTATTAAATAATGCTAAATTATTTTATAGATATTAATGTTGTTATTGTTCAGATACTAAACTTCATGTAATCATAAATTGCAGTTCACTGTTTTGTTAGTGGGTAAAGGGATTTTATTTCTTAGTCTGTAATACTGTATTGATTTGCGAGCTAAATTCTGTTGTAATGTTCTGTCTTACTGACTTGAATATATAATCTGTCTTGGAATATTCTTTCTGGAATTGATATACATGAGGATGTGATACATTTTAAAATTTTATTTTTTTATCTTTAAAGTAATCACTTTACATAAAAGTTTTATCTTTTAATCATTTCAGAATTTTGAAGGAAATAGAGGGAAAAAAAGGTACTGTAAAATAAATTTTAAAAGGCACTGTAAAATAAATTATTTGTGTTTGCTGCTAAACTGTTTAGTAGCAAGAACATTGTTTAGAAATCAGAACCAGGATACAAATAATTGGGGAAGTTCGGATTTGTTTATTTCAGTTGCAAGTAAACTTTACATTTCTGTGTTAGTGAGCTAATTATGGCATTTAAATTTTGTTTCCAAATATCTTTGGACATTTTCATTTACTTTTCTCTGTAGCATATTCAAGTATTAAAAACTATGTACAGCAATATTTATTGCATTGAAGCATAATTCTAAAACTACATAATCATTGTTCTACCCAAAACAAGGTAATCTATATGTAAATCACTTCTTACTGTTGATGTTTAACCTGTTTCTTAAGAAGTTTCACAACATTTTTAGGCAAACTAATCAGCTGCTAACTTCCTATTATGCTAGAATACCCTAATATCCAAAGGAGATTCCCTCTGAGGCATGTTATGTCCACTGTGCCATGATCACCAGTAACACGGAGAACTGTTTATTTTCTTACTTGTTAACCTTTGTATATACAAAGCATGTTGTCTGAACCTCCTCTTAGTCTTCAATATAACAGGCAACCCCAACAGCTGCAGTATTCCCTGGTTTGTAATGTGCTTATCATTATTCTTGCTCCTTCCTGAACTAAGTAGACTAGATATGTCTAGAAAAATCAAACATGGCAGTCATACTACAGTCTTAAAAATATCAAGAAGAGCATCAGAAAGATTTTTTTTTTATCCAATTTGCAGGCTCTGTTTGTGATTACACATCATAGCATGACACTGCCATCACAGCTTGATACTGTTAACATTTTCAGGTGGCAGTTGTAATTTTTATTTTCTTCCTTTCACCTTTTTTTTTGTCTACTTTTTATCAGACTTGATCTCACAACCGTTACTTTTCCCATCTCATATTATTTATTCCTACTCAGTGTCAGAACCTAGTGTCTGATGAGGGTTTTTTTGGCAATGTATTCCAGCCAGCTGCCACCTGTAAATTTAATAAACATATTCTCTAATCATTGTAAATAATTTATGAAAGTTATGCATGATAGTGGCCTTTACTTTTTGGAATCTAATATAGTACTTCTTTTCACTCTGACAGTGAACAACTGATTACTCTTTTGAGTACAATTTTTCCTCTGTTTTAGTGTTTTCATTTAGGAGCATTCTCCCAGCTCTTATGTAACATCTGTTGTTAAAGTCAAGATACACGATATGTATCGCCCTAATACTTGACATTGGAAAGAAAACTAATCAGTTCCAGGTCAGACACAATTTCTTCTTGACAGATCCTTGGCTGTTACTTATGTGGCCCTTATTCTATTGATTCAGATGAGAAAGGGTAATTTGTTTACACAATTTTGAAATAACTTCAATTAAACTGGACATTTATAATTTTCATGGATCTTTTTCCCTACTTCGTAAAGATCAAAAGAACTTCTGTATATGTAGAATATACCCCATGCCAGGAAATTGCTGATAAACAAAGAATTGGCAAATTTTTTGTTTTTTGTTTGTTTCATTTTGGGTTTTTTAATTTGTTTTTGTTGCTGTTGATGGTTGGACATGGTGATTTTGAAGATCTTTTCCAACCATGACAATTCTGTGATTCTGTAATTTTAAATAGTAACAATGTGCTTTAGACAGGAGAAGATTAAATACCTCTCTTGGTAGCAGGGATGCTTTAAACTTTTCAGTAAAATATTTTTATTCTGTCTACATGTCTGTCTGTAAACCTGATCAGGTGCAGGACAAAAAGGATGGGTGATCTGCCTATACCTGTAGCCAAACCATTATTCTCACTTTTGTACAAATCACTGTTCTAAAGGAATTCTGAACTACTCATAGGATCACTGTCTTTTTCTGACATAAATGTTAGAGACATTTTTTATCATATTGGTTTATTCTGGTACCTGCTCCAGTATTTCCCTTTTAAACATGATATGAAAAAAAAAAAAATCAAAATGAAGGAAGAATTAGGGAGGAATTCGGTGTACTACCAAGATGTGTCTAAGCTGCTGCACTTCCTCAATATCAATGCAAATATAGATAGTTGATTTTATGATGTAGTAAAAACAAACAAAAACGAACCAAACAATTAAACCTCAACAAATTTATTGAGATAAGGAATTTTTTTTATATTTAATTTATTCCAAAATACTGCTACAACTTGGAAAGTGTCATAATGATAGGAAAACAATGTTACTATAGCACAGAAGATTCAAATATTACTATTACAGCAAGGCATAATAGAGGCTGTAGATGAGTAGAATATTCCTATATTATTGTAGTTTTAGAAATAATTTTTATTTATTATTTTAAGTATGTAGACTACCACCACTGACTGGTACTCTTGCTTCATGGATGTTTTTCCTGAAGAAAATCTGGCTAAGCATTTTGTTCATGTAGAGTGTCATTCCTGTGTCAGCACTAATAATCAACCTTTGGAAGGTTAATCAGCCACTGGAAACAGCTGTATAGATGTGATGCTTGAGGATATGGCTTAGAGGTGGACTTGGTAGAGTAGCATTAATGGTTGGGTTCTTAAAGATCTTTTTTAACCTAAATGATCCTCTGATTCTATGAAAACTAAGGTTATGCAATTGTACAAAGTGATAATTTGGTCATATTCAAGTCACAGTCAGTCCAAGAGCTCCCATGGCACCATTGCCAAAATAAAACCCAACCAAAAATCAAATCTCAGAATGGTAAGGGTTGGAAGGGATCTCAAGTCCAACCTCCCCGCCAGAGCAGGATAATCTGGGGCAGGCCACAAAGGAATGTGTTTAGGCAGGTTTTGAAAGTCTCTAAAAAAGGAGATTCCACGACCTCTCTGGGCAGCCTGCTACAGGGCTCCATCACCCTCACAGTGAAGAAGTCTTTTCTTAAGCTCAAGTGGAACTTCCTTTGTTCCAGCTTGTGCTCACTGTCCCTCATCATATGCCTGGGCATCAGTGAAAAGAGACTGTCTCCTTCTCCATGACACCCACCCTTCAGATATGTAGAAACATTGATAAGATCCCCTCTCAGCCTTCTCCAGGTCTCTCAGATTTTAAGAGAGATGTTCCTGTTCCTTAAGGTTGTAGCCTCTGTTAAACTGTCTCTAGTATTTCCCTGTCTTGAACTGCAGTGTCCAGAACTTGGGACAGTACTCCACATTACTCCACGTGTGGCTTTACCAGGGCAGAATAGATCCTTCATTTCATGAAATTCCAAAAAAAAAAAAAAATAGGATCAGGTTAATCTCAACAGTGCAAAATAGCCAAGAAGCAGAACACACAAAGATATCTCTGAGATTATTAAGACTGAGCAACATAACATGATGTATTATAGGTAATTCTTTAAAAAGAAAATCCTGCTGCTATCAAGAAAAGTTAATTGCCACTGACTGGCCTTTAAGTTTAGGAGTAATTGACCTACACTGTGGACTTAATAAGATTTTTATCCATAGTGCCTGCAGAGAACTGAGTGTGTATCTGAAGAATTGAACTGATTTTCTTGCTAGGAAACATAAAAAGGAAACAAACAACAACAACAAGAAAACACCAAACAAACCAAAACAAAACCCAAACAAAAACAAACCACGCCAAACCTGTAGGAACCTGAATATACATAAGTCCATGGGACCTGATGAGATTCATCCCAGATTCATTTCTTCTTCTGAAAGAATTGTCTGATGTAGTCGCCAAGCCACTTGCCATGATATTTGAAAAGTCTTGGCAGTCAGGTGCAGTCCCTGGGGCCTGGAAGAAGGGACATGTTACACCCATTGTTAACAAGGGTAGAAAGGAGGACCCTGAAAACTATCACCCTGTCAGCCTCAACTCTATGCCTGGGAAGATCATGAAGCAGATTCTCCTAGAGGGTCTAACAGGACAAATAGAAGGCAGGGGGCTGATGAAGGAGCCAACATGGCTTCAGCAAGGGCAGCTCCTGCCTGACCAATCTAGTGGCTCTCTATGATAAGGTGACTACCTCTGTGGACAAGGGACAACCTGTAGATGTGATCTATCTGGACTTCTGCAAGGCTTTTGACACAGTCCCCCATAACATCCTACTCACCAAGTTGGAAATATGGATTTGATGGGTGGACTGTTGGGTGGATAAGGAATTGGCTGGATGGTCACATCCAGAGGGTGGTGGTCAATGGCTCGATGTCCAGATGGAGAGCAGTGACAAATGGTGTCCCTCAGGGGTCTGTACTGGGACCTATACTGTTTAATATCGTCATCAATTATATTGACAGTGGGATAGAGAGCACCATCAGCAAGTTGGCAGATGACACCAAGCTGAGTGGTGCTGTTGAAAGGCTGGAGGGATGGGATGTCATCCAGAGGGACCTGGATAAGCTAGAGAGGTGGGTCCAGGGGAACCTCATGAAGTTCAACAAGAACAAGTGAAGGGTTCTGCACCTGGGTCGGAACAACCCTCACTATCAATCCAGGCTGGGGCATGAGGAGCTGGACATGAGCCAGCAGTGTGCACCTTCAGCCAAGAAGGCCAATTGCATCCTGGGCTGCATCCAAGAGAAGTGTTGCTACCAAATGGAGAGAGGTGATTCTGCTCTGGTGAGACCTCACCTGGAGTACTGTGTCCAACTCTGGAGCCCTCAACACAAGAAAGACATGGTGGACCTGATGGAGCGGGTCCAGAGGAGGGCTACAATTTATTGATGTTGAATATACTTTTGAAATAATTTTCTTGCTGCTGAGGGCTGAGCATCATCTTACACATGATAACAATGGCACACTAATGAATATTCAGGGATTTTGTTGTTGTTTCCAAATCTACCAATAAAAAGTAAATAAGAAATCATCTGCAATATAAAAGAAAGAAAAATAAAGTCTCATTGTTCACTTTTTACTTTGATTCATGATCTAATATAGTCTTTGTAAATTTACCACTCACCACCTCCCTAAAGTAAACTGTAACAACTCCTTTGAGTTCAGTAGAGCTCACAATAGAACTCTTAATATTTACAGTAATATAAAGCTAGATCAAATTTGAATATTATATATATATAAAGTAATTGCTAGTACTGCTTTAAATCTTTAAGATTAATATTATACAGAGTTTGAATAACAAACAATTTCTTTTCTGTAACATTTTTAATTTATTTTTACACCGAAAAGCTGCCATCAGAGTTCAGTAACACATTCAGAGCTATGAAAACAGTTTTTTTTTTAACACTGTAAGACCTTTTCCATAGTTAAGTCTCCAGACTTCATGCAGCTATACATTTATCATTGGATCTATACTGCAACCACAGACTTGCCACCAGGATCTTGTACTTACTGAAGTCAGTAGCAACGTCATTGCTTTAATGAAAGATTTAAGATACTGGTTTTGAATTACAGGCTCTCTATTATATTTTCAGTGATTGACTAAAAGTGAGATCACCCTTCCAAACAAATGATGGTCAATAGATACTTCGTTCTTTATTTTATTTGAAACTTATCAGATTTTGTCTGGATTTAAGAATCAGATGTTAATTTATGAAATGGTGAGGTTAGCAGTTCACCAGTGAAACTGCAAGTTTTTAATCCATCCACCACAGGGCTGGTCTAGCTCTGTGTAGAAAAGTGTTGTAGGATGCTTTCTGTCTGCTGTGAAAACTCATAACCTGGTAAGTAAGGCATGACTGGTAACATTTGGTCTGAGAATAAAGGTGACCATCCAGTATCACTCATAGTTCTTGTTCTGCTTCACCTTGAATACCCTGACCTCTCCTCAAAATACCAGATAGATACCTCATTTGTGGGGCAGCAAGATGGAAGTGACACAGAAAGCCAAGTATTTTATTGCCTTTATGAAATTTTGTACTTAAAAACCCCCCAAATTTTGTACAATAAAAAAACCCACCTTTTTTTTATGGGTTGAATAAATCTGAAATGTTTTTGGTACAGTTTTTTCAATAAGGTGGAATGTCAAGGGGGAGTACTACTTAAACCTAACACAAAAGAAATTCCTGGCACATCACATGCTTGTCTAATGTGACATAAACCAATGTTTGGTTAATGTGGCTTAAAATGTACAGAAGTCTTACTTTGCCAAAGTTATTTATATAGCTAGATATTATTGCTACTTTTGGCTTTGAATTTAAAAATTAATTCACTGATATCATCACCACGTAGTCCTTTGATGAATATACTCTAAAGTCTTCCAGCTGCACAAGCTTTAAGTATTCTACTGTACCATATGTCACAAGTCAGTCTTTCTTAACTGTACTTTATTTAGTCATTTATTTAATAACTGTATTCCAGGAATTTCTAAGACAGTAAGTAAAAGTGAATTTTCAGGTTGATTTTTCCTTTCAGCCTCCAGTGTGTATCTACCAGCAAAATCTACAATTTTTATATTTTTTTATATTACCCCTAATATCTATGATTCTATGATTTTTTTCCTTACATACTGGAACTAAAACATTACTGATGTTTTGAAATGTGAACAACAAACTGAAGAACATCAAACAAGCAGAAACTTCTAAGCAAAACCAAAACATGTTGGAAATCAGAAGCTCAGCATTCTTCATAATTCAATAGTATTTTTATATAATATTTGGAATAGATTTTAGCAAAACAGATTTCCTCCTCCACCCCCTTTTTTTAAAAAACACAGTGTGGTCAGGATTTTTTTAGACTCTGGTCACTGTAGTTAAGAGCAAATGAGGATATTTTACCTAGTAAAATTAATTCAGGGAAATATTGCAATTCTTAAACGCTGCCTTTCTCAACAAATGCACTATTCTAGTTTGTTACATGTAATACTTTGTTGTCCAGAAACAAAAAATAACATTCAGATTTTTAGAGTGTGTAATATGCACAACAAAAAGATAAAACCAGACAGAATCCTTAGGCTAAAAAAGCAACTGGGAGTGCAAGGAGAGTTTGCAGGCTTGTCAGATGTTCACTGTCCCTTCAGTCAAAGTAAAAGATCAAAGATAAAGTAAAAAGTCAAAGATCTGCAATGCAAGTTGTAATTTGTAGCTCAAATATTTTATTCCTTTCTACAAAGGAATTTCTGAGTGTGATTGGTGACGACTTCTTTTATCTTTTTACAGACAGGCTTAATAACAGTTTACCAAAAGGAGGTGAGAAACCTGCCTTTGGATGAATGCTAAAGTTCTCCCTGCTTTAACAGATACAGCTAGTCATCTTTGCTGCTGTCAGCTGACACTGTGCTTCAAAAAGGCTGAAGCTTCTGGTTTTCCTGAGAAATGTATAGGAAAACTGGAACGATGTGTTCCCATGTGTGTTTAGCCATGTAATTTGAAGTTTCCAATTCCCAGGGCTTGTGCTACTTACTAGACTAAAGAACACCGTACTTGGTTGTACTTTGTGACATGGGACAATAGTTTATTTGTAATTATTGCACCATAAAGGGTGGTGAACTGGGAAAGTAAACTGTTGAGAGATATTATATACATATTACTGTGCAAAAATACAGTGCTTGAGTCTACAGCCTGTCCATTTTGAGATATAATTTTGTGTAGATTTTCTATGTTAAATATGAAAGTTTATTCATTAAGATATTAATCATTTATTTCTGTAAGATAATGTACTATGGAAAAGCAGAACATTACCAGAAAGCAACTTCTACTCTGTTTCCTACCAGGCACATTGGAACCATACAGCAGAAGTGGAACAAAACTAAGAAGGAGCTGTTCCATAGAGACCATTAAATATGTCCATAAAGTACTAAACATTCTGAGTAAATCTAAATGTATCAATGGAGTGACAAAAGTCCTAAATGAATTGGTGGTTTAGCTTGACTTTGCACAATATTCTACAAACATCAGCTTACTGATGGCCTTCTCTGATCAGCTTACTAAGGCCTTCTCAAAGAGGAAAGAGGAATATGACTATCCTGGTTTGAGTGAGAACAGAACTAATTCTGTTCAGTGATTTCACTTTTCAGCTCAGTTCTTCTAACTAACTGCACTGTCTGAAGTTAGCAGCCTGTTCTCACAGGTAATGGTTGCTAGCAGTGGTAACACCTGATGTTTAGAGTCAGTACCAAGGATTGGTGTGCAAATCAAGGCCACTGCTGGGGCTTGTGTACCAAGTCTGTGGGTGCAGAAGTGAAAGGTCGCACCTGCAGAGAGGAGAGGATAGGACAGGTGACCCTGCACTGACTAATGGGATATTCCATCCCATATACTTCATATTCCATATAAAGCTGAGGGATTTGGAGTGTTTCAGCCCTGCTCTCTTTGCCCTCTTGAACTGCTTTGCCAGCTTGGCTTGGCATGGCTTGCATCTCCTTTTGGTTTCTTCCTTGAAGCATCTGAGGAGCATCTCTGGACATTCTGCCTTCAATCCCAATCAGTGTGTTCCTGAATTCAGTAGCAGAATCCAGCTCCTGAACACAGCTCCCATCTGCTGCAGGGTCCAATCTGGGACTCTCCAGTGCTGCTCCACGACATCAGTGGTGACGGTGACACAAGTACCATTGGGGGGTTTGGTTTTGATACTGGTTTTGTATATATTTGTATGTTTACTGTTCTTATTATTTTAATTAAAACTTGACACTGAACTCATGACTTACACTTTAGGTGGTAACAAGCGTCAGCAACTTTATGATTTCATGTCATCTCTTATATAGCCTAAATAACCAAAACACACACCCCCATTGGTCCACGTTAGCTGTTCACAGACCGTCTTCCCTGTTCCCATAGGTTAGTGCCAGATGGACAAGCTTCTCTTTATTTTCCTAGCTTAACTTCCTTTCTCTCTCTCTTACCCTTTTTGTTCAAGGACACAACTCCCTTTCATCGAGGTTAAAGCCACCTGCAGCCTCTCACTGGCCTACAAAAACTGCTCTAGTTTCCTTTTCTAATTGCTAAATCTCTCTCCCTTATGCCCTTCTTCTTTGGGAGGGAGAGGGGGTTAACAGAGAGCATCTGTTATAGGTCTAAGGGGCCACCCTGACTATAAACCATGACAATGACCAATTATCTATGTAACAGAGGATTATTTTATTTGTGATAAATAAATCTCTTAAGTTGTTATAAATGAATTTATTTATTTATGTATGTTTACATTAAATTCAGAAAAGATAAATTACATTAGTAGACTAATGATGCATTTTGCCAGATGTGAGGAAAAGCTGTATATATAGGGATTTTATTTTTTTCTCAAATCAGAACAAAAACGTTTTGACATCTTGACCATCATTGTTTCCAGTTCCTAACTTGTCAATCGAAATCCTATATTCTTTTTGTTATTTTAATAAATATTGAATATCTAAAATATAATTTAGTTATCCTGCGTGATATTGTCTCATTTTAACAATATTATCTAGATTTAGGCTATACTTAAGTCTAAACTACCATGAACTATTGTTGGACTTAAGTGTACCTTAAATCTAGGAGAGAAAGAGATAGAACAGTTTGTAAAAGCAGGAGAAAAAGAGGACACCAAACAAAATGCAGAGTGCTGAAGAGAAATGTGGGGGACCAGACATGAGAGTAGAAGCAGCAAGAACAGAGCAATAAACCTGTAAGTGTGATGGTAGATGAAGGGAGATATGACAGATTACAGAGAGGAATAATGTTTAATGAAGAAAAAAGTGGGAGAAGAACTGAAAAGGGAAGATAATGAAGGACAGATGCCAGGCAGTTCTCAAGCAAACATTTAGAAGCACTAATAGATTGCTCATTTTGGCAAAATACAGTAAAGAAATGTATATGTGTATAAGTGTTTGACAAGATAAATAGTAATTGATACACTTTGCGTGTACCTTTGGTCCACTTAAATATCTCAGAGGTTTTCAAAATGAGAGAAACCAGAGTACATGGGAAGTCATATACAGAGTTATAGATGCAAGAAGGCCCAGATTATCCTGGGCCAGCCCTTATACTATCTAGGGCTACTATATGTTTCCAGCATGTGAGATTAGAGGCCTCCCAATTATTTTATGTTCTCTGAACCAATCTGGGGGAGGAGAAAAAAAGTAGAAAAATGAAAAATAGACATAACTTTTTTTTTCACTGTTCTTACAATATTTAGTCAATATTTCTGTGGATGGGGACAGAAAGGGACAGTGCTCTGGGAATGGGCAGCTATGAACACATCCCAGAGGATCCATTTGGAAAAGATCAAGCCTCCATAGGGTCCTGTGTTTCCTGATGATCTGTTTCAGTGTTTCTCCATGGTTACCTCAGTGACATAATTGTTTTGTTGTGGTTCACTAGGGAAATAAATGACTTGCTCTCAGTACATCCTGTTTCTCTTTTTATTCTTTTATGTGTTAACATATCTTTCCTTTGATAATATGAAAGGTGATTGAAAATAAATAAATAAATATTTCGTGGAGATGTTAATTGAATTGTGCAAAAGAATGCAGGAAGTAAGAACACCAAAAACACATCTCTGACAATATTTTTGGGTTACTTATGGGTTCATTTGCAACTCTAATTTTCAGATTTTTATTATGCAAAGGGTTGTCTTTTTTATGTTAGTAATATATCTCAAAGTTCAACTTTTATTCTTCCACTGTATATTTCACTCCCTCTTTTTTAATACTTTTTACAGACATTTGTTTTCTACAGTATAATTTATTTTTTTTTTTAGCCTCTAAGTTTCAGAGCTATCATAAAGCTCTAGGTGTCTCCACCCTTTCTTACCTAGGAGGTCAAGGCAGTATGCCAACAGCATGATGGTTGCCCATTCAAGCAAGAGAAGCTCAAATGAACCATACATAATTGGACTTACTGTAATTGTGTAGATACAGATCTATAACAAAAACAAAAAAATCTGATTTTAAATTGCAGTCATCAGAATACAAAGAAATGGTCACATCTTTTAGCAGGATAGCATCTCTCTTCTGCTTTTTGGAGTTAATGTTGCTTACTGTAAAATAGATAAACAATTTCTAATATGAAAATCAATACTAGGAATGGGAAGAAAAGATGTCTGAATGAAATCTTCATATGAACTCTCTGAAACTAGTGATTCCCATAGAATACTGAGACTTTAGGAGCATTTTATGTCCTATTTTCCTTCTTCTCCTTGCTTTTTTATGATGAAAAAGCAAATGCTGGCACAGATGCTTTTCCCAGTCGCTGCAACTTACATTAGTTTAATACTTCTCTTTTATTGACTGGAATGTGGTCATGGATGGCTAATGTCCATGCTCTCCAATGCTCTGGAGAAATTAGGAGAAATCTGGAGAACGTTAGGGGTTGGAAGGGACCTAGAAGATCATCTACTCCAACCCCCCTGACAGAGCAGGGTCACCTTGATGAGGTCACATGGGAACAGATCCAGGCGAATCTTGAAAGCCTCCAGAGCAGGAGACTCCACAACCTCCCTGGGCAGCCCCTTCCAGCCTCTGGCACCCTCACTGGGAACAAGTTTTTCCTTGTGTTT